>JNFU01000019.1:207598-268880 GCA_010994365.1 Saccharomycopsis schoenii | reverse complement strand
TTTTTTTTTTTTTTTTTTCTCTATGAAAAAAAAAATATATATAAAGCCTTAACAGGCACTAAAGAATCCACGCTATGCTAATTTTAACGCGTTTTACCAATAGATTCTAAATGATTCCAACAATACAAAACGTTAGTAAGTTATTGGCATGTCTATTGTTTATTATCATGTTAGAAGTATTTTACAGCAAGAATCCAGGGTAATTGTGAATAATTATTTTCCAGAATCCATTAACGACGTATAACTCTTGTGAATTTACTGGATTGAAGAATATGATTTTTTGAGCACAAAATACTTGAAACTAACTATCCACAATGTCAAGTAACCCTAGTAGTAGCATAATAAATCGTTATTGGTAGATTTTGTGCGTATATATTATCCGTATATGTTAAGCCAGTAATAAACTATATGACTGACATAATATCACATACATGAAGACTAATTAGGTAAGAGTGCCAGATATAATATTATCATATCACGTGCAGTATATCAATGCTTGTAAAAAGAGGCTATATCGAAGATATCGACTTACTAAAGCCTATACTAGCTATGAAAGCATATAAATTACTTAAAAGTAATAGAAGACAGTAAACATGACTAGTGAGAATAACATTAGAAATATTTTCACAATTTCCAAAGTATCCTACAGCTATATCATATAAGAAAGAAAGGAGGACAAGGAAGATACATAATAAAAAATATGCATTATTTCTCTCAAAATCAAGGATGATCATTAACATAAATAGTGTTTCTGAAAACGAGAAAGGATATATGCAAATCCATCAAGATTCTATGTCTCGACAGTCTTTGAGGTGATCATCATACAATATCATGACCATTTATATAGGTAGTGCATTTACTAGATAGCAACCGTAAACGGCGTGAGATGGAGAATGAAACAAAAATATAAATTGTCCACATTTTCCGAAGGTATCTGAAAATAACACCTTACAGAAAAGATAAGAAGATAAGTAAGGCATTGAGTATATATATTTGTTGAGCCAATAATTTACTTTAGGACTGACTCAATATTACA
Source organism: Saccharomycopsis schoenii (assembly GCA_010994365.1). Classification (NCBI taxonomy): domain Eukaryota; kingdom Fungi; phylum Ascomycota; class Saccharomycetes; order Ascoideales; family Saccharomycopsidaceae; genus Saccharomycopsis; species Saccharomycopsis schoenii. The sequence continues at coordinate 267,844 of JNFU01000019.1, read as the reverse complement.
CGAAATATTGATTAGGCAAAATAATCAAGCCTACCAAAGAAGCTTGGTTATATTAATAAATTTTTCATGTTGTAACGAGTTAGTCTTACAATGCATTACTGGCCCAAAGTTTAATATGATGATGCTTCTCCTTATTGGAGAAGTTATTAGGAAGAGTAACTGCTTTCAAGAAAGTATGTACAAATGTACTTTATATTGTTAATACACCATGTTCCAGTATTACTATTGAATTTTTTTTTATTGTATATGATCTTTATGGAGTCAGAAAACATCTAAAACCAAGATCAGCTGAACATGTTCTTTTTTGATATGTTTTCTAAAAATTAATTATATACCCAGTTGTAAATAGATATATAGGCTTTCATTTTGTCGAGGCGTAATCTCTTGCTGACTTTGCAGAGATTCTTGCTCGATATCGGAATCACTATTTACATTAATAGTCATTCTTGATTTGAGAGANTTTTGTCGAGGCGTAATCTCTTGCTGACTTTGCAGAGATTCTTGCTCGATATCGGAATCACTATTTACATTAATAGTCATTCTTGATTTGAGAGAGATAATATATTATATATTTATTTCTTGTCYTCTTCTATATATTTYCCTCCTATATTCTCCTGAATCATTATGTTTTCCTTGCTTGGATATATGTCCTTTTATATTCGATACCTGATATCTTAATGATCAGTAAACATTCCTAGTAACCTCAACTGGTATACTAGGATTGTAGCTGAGTCATTATTAGTCATTACCTATTAGTCATTACCTATTAGTCATTGCCTATTAGTCATATGAGTCATTATGACTCAAGGATCATGAGTCAGTTATTACGATGTAATGTTGGCTCAACACATTTGAAGGTTGTTACATATTCATATATGATTTTCAAACATGTTCCTATGTTTCCAATGCGCAGTAAATTATGATTATGCAAATAATCAATTTAATAAAAAGAACAAGTAAATATATAACTGTAACTGTGCAATGCCATATATCGAAATTTGAAAAACGCTCTAAAGATTGCTAGAACTGTTGAATCAGTAGTCCTCTTGAGGACTAACTCAATATTACATGAAAGATTGGTTAGGCAAAATATCGAACTTACTAAAGAAGTTTGATTATTAATACAGTTTCTGTATTATTAATACAACGAGATGTATTATTAATAGAATTCTAAGGTAGGGTTACAATTTACTAAAATATAGAAATAAGATAAATATGGACATTTATCCCAATACGGAAGRAAGAAAKAAGAASAAARAGGAGGAGATAGACAGAAATATCTATATACAAGAATATACATTTCATCTCTCTCAAATTAAGAATGGCTATTAACATTATAGTGATTCAGACAATGAGGATGAATCTCTACAAAGTCAGCAAGGGATTACGCCTCAACAAGAACATTCAGAATATCCTCAGGCTTTTTACGCGTCTTCTAAGAACGCGTTAAAGTTATACGGTTGCGATATTYCAATCAATAACACGCGTAAAAATTAAGCCTAAGTTAAAGATATCATGTGACTTCGCATGATGTACCTATATGAAATATAACGTCAAATAAACTCAACGTAATAAAAACCTATCTATGTCCCTAGAATTCAACATTAAAGTATTCTCTGTATTATAGATCCAACACCTTAAAACTGCTACAGAATACATACCAATAAATGGATTCTCAATGTCATATATTTAAAAGTATATAATTGTAAAAGTAAAGCCAAATTATATGATTAAATAAAATTATAAGATAGCGGTAAATAGGGCTTTCTAGACTTAGAGTTTTCGAGTTTTCTCAATCAAAGTAGTTATTTACAGTTACTCATGTTTACTAAATGACAATAAGTAACCGTTTCTTGAGATTTTGTGAACTTATTTTAAATGAATTAGATCACTTAAATTACAGTTCTAGATCCCGATTTTTAGTATATATATATATAGATATATATTACAACAATGCTCTTATCCAGAATCAGTATTGCCAAAAAAATCTTTCTTTCGTATACCTTTTGGTAAGTAATACTGATTTACTTTTCCATCAGTAAAATTAGGATTATATTTATAGCCTTTATGATAACCTAATTCTTTCATCAACCCTGTTGGTGCATTTCTGATGTGCATAGGAATCTTCAATGATATAGAATTTGGGTTGTCCTTGAGAAATGTTTTTATTTTAGAAACAGCTTGGTTGGAGCTATCTGAAACTTTAGTTTTGCACATCAAGCAAATAAGTTGTACAATACTTAGATCACATTCAGGTAACCCTAACTTGGAAACTGTAAAGTAAACATTATTCAGAAAAGATAATAAAGATATACCGTCTCTACTAACTGGTGAACCATAAGATTCCATAATCATATCTCTTAGAAAATTACAGATATCCAATGGATCAACATCATGGTCGAGAATATAAGCAAGATATACTAGTGCTGAATCTTTATTGTGTTTCAAAATTGAATTTTTCATCCCATTATATATATCTCTTAGTTCAACGACAGAACTCAATTTCATTGAATTTTTTCTGAGAAAATCTTTAAGTAGATCTAGCTGAATGACTATTTTCTTTTCGTTTTCGTACTGTAAATCCTTGTTTTTCAATATATTTACACTTTCATCTGTAGTTAAGTATTCAGTATATCTTGCTGCAAGGAGTTCTAATAAAATCAATGCCGTTCTGTAATCGGACGAGGATGCTTGCGCAAGATATTTTCTAGCATCTTTCGTTAGTATGATAGGCCTTAACCTGTTTAAAAGTATTCTTGATTTGTTAATATATAAAATACCTTTACCGATAACACTTTCAATGTCTGAAACCAGAGGACAATCCAAATGAAAAATATTGCACCTTGACAATAATGCATTGTTTAACTTGAATGATGGGTTTTCAGTAGTACAACCAAAAAATATGAGTTCTTCATTTTCTATCAACTTTAGAAAAAAATCCTGTTGTAATTTTGTAAATCTATGCGTTTCATCTAGAAATAAAATAATCTTTAATTCCTTTTTCAATCTTCTCATTAATCTGAATTTATCATAAATTTCTTTCAATTCTTTTAGATTGGTGGACGATGCGTTCAAGTGATAAATTAAAAATTTCTTTTTCGCATCCTTCATTTTCAGGATTTCAGTTAGAATCAATTTTACTAATGTTGTTTTTCCAATTCCTGTATCTCCCCAAAAAATCATGGATGACAATCTTCCCAAATAGATAAATTTTGTTATAATACCATCTTTTCCCACAAGCCTTGAGTTACCTAAGTAGTCTTTAAGAAGTTTCGGGGCTATTATTTCTGACAAAGTGAATCTTTGTTCAAATTTCAATTTTTTTATTTCTACATCCTTTTCTTTCAATAAGTAATCCAATCCATCATAATATTTTGAGGAATCACTTGGTATGAAATTTCCACTGACATTAACTTCAATATCGCTTTGCAGATCTTTGATTTTATTTTCATATTTAGTCAAATTCATACTTAATCCTAACTTTTTAGAAGAATCTCTAGCATCTATGGAAAAAGGCCCAACTACTTTCGATTTAGTATTTGATGAACTAGGGCTTTTAGTATTACCCAGTGAAGTAGTGTTAACTTTCTTTACACTATAGTTCTTTGGTTTCCCATCCCACAGTATAAGACCCAACGATTTGAATTTATCACTTGTGTTCATAGAGACTTTAGGAGTAATAGCTAGATCTTTTTGAACAGTATCGTTTCTGGAGCATTTCATACTTGTATCAACTATTACAAGATCATCATTATCATTATCTTCATCTATATTGATGATTTCCGCGGAAGTGTTTGATAATTTTCGAACTTTGTTTTTAGAAGTAAATATGTCAGCTAGAGTTCGCTGCCTCTTACTATTGTTTGCATTGGATTTTGGTTTTATTGAGGAATAATTATTCTTATTATTATATTTACTTGTAGACTTTGATGACGAGGGGTTGCATTCATGACCTAACAATTCCTTGTATGAGAATTTGTTGCCACATGATTCACACGGAAAATTTAACAGCATTATATTTATTAATGAATTTCATGCTTATTAATGTACTTAATAATCTCGGTCAGAAGAAATTATTCCAAATGCCTAAATTTATAAATTAAAGCTTAAAAAAGTTGTTTTAACTGAATCAAGTAAATGCTGGTGACATCTATTATGAATATTAATTACATTAACAAAAAAAAAACTAATCGAGTGGAGTTATTATATTCTGCGTGAGAAATAAATATGCTGACAAAAAAACGACAACCACGGTCAAATAAAAAAAAAAAGAAAAAAAGAAAAAAAGAAAAAAAAAAAGAAAAAGAAAAAGGCAAATCAAATGTAAGTAAAATGAATCTTCAAGTTCATAAACGAAACAAATCATATGTGCTATTTCATACTTAATCTTGAAGAGAATAAATAAAATCCAACCAAAAAATGCCACCTAAAAAAAGAAAGACTAGTTTAGATAAAGAAGGAATCAATAATACTGAAGAGGATAGTATAGATATTATTGAAGGTGGCGGTTTTATAATAGAAAGAAGGAGAAGACATACACGAAGAAAAGCAGCAAAAAAAACCAAATACACAGAGATAAATTCGTCATCAGCAGAAAGTGAGGACAATGATGAAGAATATATTCCAGAAAATATTGAAGATGTTGATAAGCAAGAGCATGAAATAGATAATTCTAATTCTGAGAATAGCAGAAATGCGGTTATATTATTGGATGAATCTGATGAAGATATACCATTACAGCAAATAAGACAAACATCAAGAAAAAAGGTAAAAAAATCAAAAGAGAAAAAGCCTCGTAAAAAGCCGGATTATTTCAAACTTATGACTAATAGAATATACGAGAATCATGATGAATTAAGATACACATTTGAAAATCTTCAAAATATACCCGAGTATGTTCCCCATGAAGCACAACACCCTAAAGGAATGACTATCCAATTACTACCATTTCAATTGGAAGGTTTATATTGGCTTTTGAATCAAGAAAAGAGTCGTTTCAATGGGGGTGTTTTAGCTGATGAAATGGGTATGGGCAAAACGATCCAAACAATTGCACTTTTAATGACTGATAGGACAAAGGCTCCAAATTTAGTAGTAGCACCTCCAGTAGCTATTATTCAATGGAAAAATGAGATTGAAGCTCATACTAATAATGCATTAAAATGTTATGTTTACCATGGTGCTGGTCGAACAAATAATCTAGATGAACTAAAAGGATATGATGTAATTTTAACTACATATTCCACATTAGAATCTGTTTTTAGAAAACAGCAATACGGGTTTAAAAGAGTTAGTGGATTATATAAAGAAAAATCGGTACTACATAATATAAAATTCTACAGAGTTATTTTGGATGAAGCGCATAGCATTAAAGATAGGCAATCAGGGACCGCAAAATCTGTGAATCATTTACAGTGCGAAAAGAGGTGGTGTTTAAGTGGTACGCCTTTACAGAATCGTATTGGCGAATTGTATTCTTTGATTAGATTCTTAAAAATTGAACCATTTTGTAACTATTATTGTACTAAATGTGAATGTACCAGTATGGAATGGAATTTTATTGATAATAGTTATTGTGCAGATTGTGGTCATAGACCTATGCAGCACACTAATTTCTTCAATCATTTTTTTCTCAAAAATATTATTAAACATGGGATTACTGATGAGGAGGGTAACGTGAAAGATGAGACGCAAATCGATAATATAAAACAGGTGAATAGTAAGATATATGCAACTGCTGACGTTCAAAAAAGAGGTGTTGAAGCATTTGGATTACTTCAACTTTTGTTATCAAAAATTATGTTAAGACGCACCAAGGTAGAGAGAGCGGATGATCTAGGTTTACCGCCTAAAAGAATAGAGATTAGATATGATCTATTCAACCCCGAAGAAAAGGATTTATATCAGTCATTGTATTCCGACTCTACAAGGCAATTCAATGATTTTTTGGAAGAAGGAGTTGTTTTAAATAATTATGCCAATATTTTCACATTAATTACAAGAATGAGGCAGCTAGCAGATCATCCAGATCTTGTCTTAAAAAGATTAAAAAATCATGAAGGCGCATATTATGAAGGGTTAGTTTGTGAACTATGTGATGATGAAGCAGAAGATGCTATTGAGAGTAAATGTAAACATAAATTTTGTCGTTTATGTATTAGTGAATATATCGAGTCTTATGATCTGGCAGATAACGATAATAAACCGGCAGAATGCCCAGTATGCCATATTGCACTAAGTATTGACCTTCAAGCACCGAGTTTAGAAATTTATGATTTAAATGAAAGAAACAAGACAAGCGGTAGTGGCACTAAAAAGCAAAATTTGGTGAGTAAGATTAACATGGCTCAGTGGAAATCATCTACTAAGATTGAAGCATTGGTTGAAGAGCTTTATAGAAGCAAATCTGATAATAGCAGTATTAAAACCATTGTTTATTCACAATTTACTTCATTTTTAGATTTGATTGATTGGAGGGTAAAACGAGCTGGATTTAAAACTGTGAGGTTACAAGGATCTATGACACCACAGCAAAGAGCCAGTACTATTAAATATTTTATGGAAAATAGTGAAGTAGAAGTGTTTTTAGTGTCGTTGAAAGCCGGTGGTGTATCTTTAAATTTAACTGAAGCTAATCAAATATTTATTTTAGATCCTTGGTGGAATCCGGGTGTCGAATTACAATCGGATAGAGTTCATAGAATTTTGCAAACAAGGCCTGTGAGAATAGTGAAGTTTTGTATAGCGGACAGTATTGAAAAAAAGATCATAGAACTTCAGGAGAAAAAAGCAGATATGGTCAATGCAACCATTGGAGGAGATGAAAGTTCTGCGAATAGATTGACACCAGCTGATCTCCAGTTTTTATTTAGTACATGAAATTTTTTTTTGTTACGCATTAAGAGGTAGAGGATAAATTATATATATATATATACATATTTATTCTGAAAACCTGCTAATGAATTTAATTTGTTAATGAGCTTGCCCGACAGCTAGAGTTTTTGAAAAATTAAGAAAAAAAATATGGTCCATTGAGATAACGGGATTTTATTATAGCTTAATTTCATTATTACTTGTTTTATTTTCTTTTTTTAGGTGTATAAAATTTGAAATTAACGTGGCCAAATATCAGTATATGAATAGATAATCGGTAATAATAATAGGCAATTATGATATATGTATAAAAGAATAAATAAAAATATGAGATTTGCGCATCTAATTAATCTCTCAACTGAAATAAAATAACTATGATTTGAGATAATCAATTCTTAATTTGTTACTACTGTATTTGACAAGGCCTCTGTTAATAATAATATAGCTTGAGAACATTATACAGAAGGGATAAACTAGACCTTATAGCTGTGTCACGTGAGCAACTTGAAATATATGTGTATTATTCTTTACTTTATGTCATTTTGCATTACGGTTTTTGAAAGCAGAAAATAAATCAAGTAAAACACGAAAAAAAAATTGAAATAAAAAAGACTAAAATGTAAAATGAAACTGGGGAAGAAGATTCATTTCCCTTGTATTTTAGTATAAATCCTGTTGATTCCAATAAACTTTATCTTTTCTCTTCATATATCATGGATATCCAAAAAAAAGAACTCATCAAATCACTTTTAGTTGAAGAGAATGTTTTGCTGCTAAGCAGCAATAATAATCAAAATAAGAAGCAATTGCGAATTAATAGAGAGGCAGCATTAATACTTACTTTTCTATATCCGAAAACATTTACAAAAGCTTTAAGGTTATTAGAATTTTGTAATATTGATATTGCTGTGTTAAATGGAATAAACAAGCAAAAGAAAGACAATAGATTTTATAAAAATCTTCGAGAAGTGATATGTAGTGGTAACCTATATCTTATAATATTCAGAAAAGATCAGCAACTAGAGTGTGTTGATGACGACTCGGACAATGAGTTTGTTATTAGATACAATAGTCAGAAGAAGTACTATACAAGAAATGATAAAGTGTACAAATATGATTATCATAAAAAAAATAGATACAATGTCATCAATGAAGCGGGCAACGAAGATGTAAAATTGGATTATATTAAACGTGTATGCAGCTGCCACAGATTTATTAAAGAATTTTCTAAAAGAGAAAAGAAACAGGTAGATGATAATTCAGAAAATAAAACAGGGGAGAGTAAACAGAATGATGTTATCTGTGAACATATCTTATTTGTTGACATAATAATACTTAATAAAGAATTGATACATGTTAAGCCCATAGAACAGCAAAATATTCTAGTGTTTTGGCATCTGGGGGCCATGATGAACTTCATGCTTGAAAATTATTAGTGATCACCGTTACTTAAGATTACCATGTCAGGCTCTAGGCATATAACTATCTGATTTGATGGATCATAAGAATAATGAGTCACGTGTACCACGTGACAATAATATATGATTCCTCACTAAACTGTACGCATGTGTATTGGCAGATGGTGGTGTTTGGATTTATACCCCGGAGCATTTGGCGTGCTTTATTAGCAGATTCTTGTCGTTAAAGTTCTCCACCCCGCAGCGGTTTCTCAACTTAAAATATGAATCATTCTCCACCTAAAACGAATTTTAAAAAGAAAGTGCAACAGCGCAAGAAGAAAGCAGACGAAAATTTTTTTTTATCTGCTGCTAAAAAAAGAAATCAATAATAATCTCCATTTGTGGTTTACTTTGCCCCATATATATACAAGAAATTGGCTGGTTTTTTTCTTCATTTATTAGTGAAACCGAAAGATTATTTCCTGATATTCAGTTTCTTTTTCTTACATATTATTGGTCAGTAAGACTTAACATTATTGATTAATTATTATTGTTAATCCTGTGAACATATAGTAAGAAGCTATACTCACATATATTTGACCTTGTATCGCTAGTTCGTGTTCTTCTGTTTTCCATTAATTTAGCGCACTGCCCCATATGGATACTATTCCTTTAATTGCTACCATAGATATTGGTACAACCTCCACCAGAGCGATATTATTTAAAAAAGATGGTACAGAGTTCTCCAAGCACCAAATAGAATATAGAACAAGTGCAAACTCATCCATTTTAGATAAAAATTCTCCGGTTTTCAGCGATGAAGGTATTGCTATCACAGAGACTGAGCACTTGGAGTTTGAAAAATCCTCTTATCTAATCAGTGCAAATCCTGAAATAACTCATGCATCTGGTCCTGAAAGTCCTATCACTTTGGTTTTTCCTCAACCTGGTTGGGTCGAAGTCAATCCTGTTAACATCTTATCCAACTCTTTGATTTGCTTAGCTTCCTGTTTAACCAAATTGGGTTCTGTCAACAAACACAATATTAATAATGAACTACCTTTGTATGAGATTAGTGCTATTGGTATTGCTAATATGCGCGAAACCACCTTAATGTGGTCCAAAAAGACTGGGTTACCTCTTTATAACGGAATAGTGTGGAATGATACTAGAACTTCTACGATAATTAATGATATAATTGCTAACAATTCCCCTGAATATCTTGAGAGAATGAGACAAAAATCTGGTTTGCCTCCAGCTACATATTTTTCTGCTTCGAAGATCAAGTGGCTATGCGAAAATATTGAATCTATTAAAACTTTGTACAACAACCCAACTGATGACGACTGCTTAATGTTTGGTACCGTTGACACTTGGTTGGTTTATAACTTGTCAAGAGAGAAGAGTTTTGTCACCGACATTACTAATGCTTCAAGAACTGGTTTAATGGATTTAGATTCTAAAGATTATGACGAAGAACTATTTAAATTTTGGGGTATTGAAAAATCAAGAATCTGTTTTCCAAAAATCAGATCATCCAGTGAATTTTTTGGTACTTTCAGAATCCCTAATTTCGCCAAATTTCAAAATAATACCAGATTAACAGATATTGCCTTCACTGATTTGAAGAGATACTTGAAAGGGGTTCCAATCACTGGTATTTTAGGTGACCAATCATCTTCCATGGTTGGACAATTAGTCTTGAAGAAAGGTAGTGCTAAATGTACTTATGGCACTGGTGCTTTCCTATTATATAATACAGGTAACAGAAAAACTATATCTAGACATGGTAATTTGACAACCTTTGCCTTCTGGTTCCCATATTTGAAGAGTTACCAAAGTGAGCCTTGCTATGCATTAGAAGGTTCCATTGCTGTGGCAGGTTCCTTAGTGTCATATCTTAGAGATAACTTGAAGTTTATTGAAAAGGCATCAGATGTTGGCCCTTTGGCAACCGCTGTTCCTGATTCATGTGGTGTTGTTTTTGTTCCTGCTTTCTCCGGTTTGTACAGTCCATATTGGATTAATACCCGTGGCAATATCTTTGGTTTGACGCAATTTACAACATCGAGTCATATTGCTAGAGCAGGTATCGAGGGTGTCTGTTTCCAAGTTAAAGCTATACTCAAAGCTATGGGGGAAGATTTTTTAAGTGAGGCGTTAGAAGATTTGTCAATAGAAGATAATGACGATGAAATACTAGAGGAACAAAACTCCAAACAATCACAAAGAGCTTATGAAAGAAAAGAAGACGAATTACCTTTGAAGAACTTATCTGTTGACGGAGGTATGTCCAATTCTGATGAAGTAATGCAAATTCAAGCGAACATCTTAGGAAATGGTGTCATCATTAATAAATCTATCAGTACTGAAGCTACTGCATTTGGTGCTGCTGTTGCGGCAGGCTTTGGTTTTGAAGATGATGAAGATAGAATCTGGGCAAACTTCGATGACTTGATCCAATCGATTTCCAACTCTTTTTCTGCTAAAGATCGTTTAAATAGCTATCATTGTAATGAAGAATTTTCAAGCAGAAACGCAAAGTGGAAAGCTTGGGAGAAGGCTGTTGAAAGATCCAAGGGATGGTTCGACTAATAGTACTTAAATATTTGCATCATTGGTTTATAATAACTTTTTTTTCACATCGCTTATGTATTTGTTTATCAAATAAAACCAATAAATTAATTAATATAATATAATATACATTAGAAAATTTAATAATAAGATGTAACTGTTTTGAAAAGATCATACTTAATTTGGAGTTATGAGCACGTGATGAACAATAACTTTTGTTTGTTTTTAGAGTACATGGGAATGAGAAAAATTTGAATCGTTTGTTTTTATTTCAGAAAGAGTATTCCTATTTTGCAAAGAATTGTTTTCGGTTATTTAGTAAATAACTTCTAACAAGCCTGAAATAATTGATAAACAAAAATCGTCCAACAATTGTGTGTGAAAATAGATCTGAAAGCATGTTTGATCCTAGTGTAGATGATAACTCCAATAAAAGTTTAAATACAGATATTCTTATAAACCCAGAAAGTGTGCAGTCAATAGCACTGCCTGATGTTAAATCAATTCCAAGCATCAGGAAGAGAAAACCATTAGCGGTAGTGAATACCTATCGAATAACCAAGAAACAGAATAATGCTAACACTAATAATAATAAAACTGCTGTTGCCCTTGGAACGATAAATAAAAGTTCTGTCAAATCACCATTCAAATCACCATTCAAATCACCTTTTAAATCACCATTCAAGTCTCCTGTAGATAAAAATAAAAATAAACGTGGAACTTATACATCTAATAAATATAGCACTATTCATAATAGACAAATTATCCTTAAAAATGTTGTACAGCCCAACGAATCTGATGAAAATAATGAAGGCATAAAACGGCTCATAGAGTTGATAAAATTGATGACATCAGATATACAAAAATTAAAAAAGCAGAATTCCATTTTGATGAATTACAAAAATTTGAAATTATTTGATGAGGGAATTATAAAGAAAGATATTTATTTAATTGACAAATGGAGATCAATTACTGTCACTGCTTCAAAAGAGTTTTTGAAGGTCATACAAGAGAAAATATTAGAAAAACATGGGAGCTTTAAAGCCTACAAATTGGATAAATATGAAAATTTTAGGAAGAAGCTAAGATGGCAATTGATCAATTCTATAGATGAAAAGTTTGAAAATTTGAAAGAAGATGAAAGCTATGAGAGTTTAAATGAGTATGATAAAGAAAGCATACAAAAAGAATATGAAAGATCAAAACGAGATTCAATCAAGGATTTTAACAGACAATGTGATTTAAAATTTAAAGAAATGTTTAAAATTGATATTGAAAAATCTATCGAAAATGATGCTACTTCAAACAGAAATTTTGATACAACTGCCAATAGCGAGAATGATGTACTTGATGAGTACGTAATGAAGGACTTATTTAAAGAAATGAATCTAGATTATGATTTAGTATATGGTGATATAGTAGATAAATTGCTAAATAAGTGACCAACGAATACATGACGTTAAATATGATAATGATAACTTTTAATTGTAGTGATTATTGTATTTTAATGCTAATCAGTATTCAGAAAGAAATTTCGATTTTTTTTTAACGCCGGTCGATCGAATATATTTTTTATGGTGATTTTCTGATGTGCTTACCAAAAAAAATAACAGCATTTTGTAGAGAAGAATAAATAAATTATCACTGGTGAGAACGTTTATCTTTTTATCAAATATTATTGAAGATAAATGCATTCACAGAAAGATACCAAGTCCAAATCGCTTTAATATTTTTAGACTTAATGCAAAATATAATATGAATAATGAATCATTCAATACTATCAGTGATATCTTTAAAAATGCTCCGCAAATAAGGCCCAATTCAACCAATGAGCTTGGTATTAAAGCGAATAAAAATATAAAAAACGTACCCAGTCAGTGCAGATTACTAAGTAATGATAAAGCAGATCAAGATAAAACTAAGAAGCTACAAATAAATACAAAAGACATAAAATCGATCTATGTGGAACATAGTGATAGCTATCCAATGATAGATGACTTACCATTAGTAGCAGAAGGAAGACGTGTTTTACATCTCCCAAAGCGAGCATCACCATTAAAATCAGCTTTGTATAACAATCTGTCTCCCAATAGAAATAGTCTTGTTAGTAGTAGGAGAGGATCAATTTTTTCAACGCCTAGCAATTCTCCTCATAAGTCAAAACTAACTAATAAACTTTTGATAACTAACAACCAAATGGATTATGATGATTTATCTCCAATTAAAAAAAAGTCATCACCATTCAAATTAAACAGTAGTCTTAGCAATCCTAAGTTAGCTTCACTTCTTTCTTCTTCTTCTCCATCATCATCACCGACTTCATCCACTTCTTCTTCGTCTACGTGTTCGTTGGCGTCAATTAGATCTGAAAGCATAGAACCTTGCGTTTCAAATAAATTTGATTTTGATGCAAAACAAAAGAAACGAAAGATAAGCGAAAGTCCAATATCTATAAAATCATTCCAGGTAAATAGATCGCCTATAAGACAGATAAAATCCTCACCTTTGAAAAACTACAATAAACAAATATCCGAAAAATTGATTCAGTCAGTCAGAACTTCTTTATATTCCAATAGAGGCAGCGGCGCTACAAAGGCAATGGGTCAGATTAATAGAATAAATGAATTAGATGATAAACAATTAGAGGATAATAATGATAAACATGTAAGGACTGCTGATTCAAAATTGGAATAAGTATATGGGAAGATTTTCGTTTTAACTTAACAAGATTTCAATTGAAAATGCATACATACATACATACATACATACATACATATATATATATATATATATATAGAATCCAAAGAATATAGAGATCTTAATGAAATATCTGCTATTTATAAATGAACAATCAGTACTCCTCTATTCCTTCATTAATAACGCATGATGTTGAGTTATGAATAAGATGTCACTTATGACAAAATAATCATTACTATTAAGAGGATTAATTAGCGCGTTTTTTTTTGAGTGACGCGTCTTTGAATTGCAGCAGAAATTATGCTAAAGAAAAAGTGAGGAAGTGAAGTACGTTTTACGTGGGAAATCACTCATCAAACGATTCATTAATTTTAGTAATTCAGTAGTTTTATAATTGAGTATTACTAAACATTAATGAAATTCGCATAATGTTGAATAACAGAGATAAAAGAAATTTGCTTGAAGAAAACTCGTTATTCAATTTACTTAAACCAAGAAATGAATCAATAAGAACGAGCTCAATAAATTTAAATAATCTTTTGCCAAATGAAACAGGCTCTGATTTTGGGTTTCAGAATGGGAAAATCTATGAGATTTATGGTACAATAAATTCAAGCAGGATTAGTTTACTAACAGATATTGCTTGCAACTGTCTAAATAGATTTGATAAAGATGTGCTTTTTCTTAACTCTTCATATCAGATTCCACAAGAGATGTTTTTGAATTCGTTAAATGATAAATCTAAGATTAATAAAATTAATACTATCAAATTAATAGGAAATGGTATAGGGATGATATATCAAATATTCAAGCAAGATCTATTAATGAAAAAGGATAATAGCAAAGATTATAAATTAATTATTATAAATGATTTACCATCTTTAGTATATCATGAAACCATGAATATAGACAGAAGATCGATGAAAAATAGAAAAGTGCTACGTACTTTGAATAAAAATATTCTGGAGAGAAGAAGATATGGTAGCAAATTTAGATTGACAAAATATGAAAGAAGTTTAAAATATGGAACCAAAAGATTTTTCAATCATACTGTGAAAGGATTGAACATAAATCAAGCGTTACAGGCAAACAAAGATCAGAATTTATTTCATCTCTTCCAAATATTCAAAAAGTATCTTGCAATAAATCAAGATTGTTGCATTATTTTAACAGGTATTCTAGGCACTAAAATAGTTGAATTGGTTAAAACAAAAATTGTTCCTATTATAGAATCTCCTAAAACAGGTGAAGATGATTATAATGGAGAAGCACTTAATGTTAACACTGAAAAAAACGAAACAGAAAAAAGAATGGATGCAAATAGTCTTAATAATGCAGAACATATTTTTGCTTTAAAACCAAAAAAAACAACAGGTGTGAATTCAACTAATTACCTAGTAAAAGAAAAACAAAATATCGAAAGTGGATTGGAAAGTTATGGTGATGAAGATGATGTATTCGGCTCAACATTTGATGAATATGAGTTACCACCTAAACCCTCTCGTAAACAAGCAACTGAATCTATTAAAAGTACCGGTGAAGAATCGCATACAGTTATGTACAATAACATTCTTATAGACACAAATAAATTTATACCTACAGCAATGATCAACAAGGAATCTGGTGAAGAACAAAATGAAGAGGGGGTACGTTTGTTAGAAAATGAAGGTTACAATGAGATAGATATTGAATTAGGCAACAACTATTACGATGACCTTGAAATTGAGATGAATAATCCAGATTCTTTAGAATATCGAAATTGTCATTGTGAATTTGATGGCACCATTAGCGAAAATGAAATTGGTGAAAATAATATTACTAAGGCTGCTGATAATGTAGCGGAGTTTAGCAATGCAAGAGCTATTGAAGACTCGGATGAAGTAAGCGTTTCGTATAATCACTCATATAATATAATATCTAATGGAGATAGTATCGGCCCTAAAAAGAGTGTTCGTATCAACCCAAATGTTCAGTTTGATGGAATAACTGCAGACAAAATCAATGAAGATGATATCACGCATCAAAATAATCATTATGAAGCTTCTCAAGAATACATAGAACTCTCTGCAAGCAATAATACTGGTAAAAATCATGACAATGAAAAAAGTGTAAAGAAAAGTAAAAATAAAAGAAAAACTAAGAATAGTAAAAAAGGGAAGGTGAAAATGACAAAATCACGATATAAAAAGGCACGTTTTCGGCTAGTTAAATCCAACGAAACCAAGCCTATTAAAAAAAAGCAGTTAGTGCCTCTACATGGACAAAATCCTCTTTGGTATGAATTTGTAGATTCTAGAATTATCTTGTATAAGGATTGGTTGATTAAACCCACGAAGACTAGCATTTTAGAAACTCTTTTTTGCAGGGATGTCAAGGATGCTATTAGAAAAACAAAACAGACTAAACCTCTTAAGCTAATTGATGCTGATTATGCTATGGTTGAGAAAAGATCTTTTAAAAGTTATTCATTAAGCAATGGTGACATGAATTTATTCATGACTGAAGAACAAATAAAATTGAATATAGTTCGGAAATTGTGTTTTTTCAGATCACAAAATGGTCGAATATTTGATATCAGCTACTCTAAATTTAAGCCAACAGGTACTAAATTTTGGAAAGACTTGGAAAAAAAAGTGGGAGCACCAGAGATCAAAGAATCCAATCTTGCAGATTACAATCTAGATGATTTTAAAAAATTATTGCTTACTAGTGATAAGGAAAGTCTTATTATTAAAACAAATGCGGAAGTTAGAGATACAAATGCACATATTACTAATGATGGTGACAATTCCGATACAAATACTATCGAAGATAATGATTTTGCTATAAATACGGATGACCTCAAAGAAATTGAGAAGCCAGATGGTAAAATTGCTGAATATGATAATCGACTACCTAACTTTCAAACGGGGCATTTGTCAAATAACCCTAGGGCTTCTAGAGTAGGCTCTAAAAACGATCGTAATACTAATATGAAACATATGAGTAGAGATGAAGGAAAAGTTGAGCTAACATGCGTGCCTATCACCTATTCTTGTCCCAAAGATAAAAAGAATGGCTCAATGATTTTGACAAGAAAGAGAAGCAAATCATCATCACCAGATATTCCAATTGACGATGTTGAATATAATTTTATCAGAAGTCTAAAAAAGCCCAAAGATTCTGAATCATACAGTTGTGCATACCTCGATGATTTGCCTAGCAAAACCTCAGACTTATCAAATATGAAAATCCTGAAGTTTGGCCGTAGATTAATTGAAATTTATAATGATAATAGATTACCCCAATTTGAAGACTATGAAAATTTTGATGAGTATGAAAGTGAAAATGATGAAGTGGATGCTATGTTAGAGAGGGATATTAGCGATAGTGTTGTACATGATTCACAATTTGATGATGATGATGAGAAGTTAATTCTTCCTGATGCTAAATACTATAAGACAATTGATCGTATAAGAATGAATTTACAGCAGCAAGTCTCATCAGTGAAATTGATTCGTGTTTTGAATAAAATTGGAAAACAATCAGACTATGAAAATCTCACAAGCAAATAATCATAATTTTATATTTTATGTATTATAATAAACAAAATTTTTTCATAATTTTTTTTTCAATGATGATGAATTTCTTTTATTATTCCCTTAATTGACAAAGCATGTTGAAATAATTTTGTGCTACTAGAAAATTTTTTTTTTATTTTTTTTCCAGGATTTTTCTCTATTTATTTTGATTCGTATTCTCACTTTTCTCTTTATTTAGAACCCCAAATTAGAAAAATACTGGAAATATAGCTAACAACCTTTCTTTGTTAAACATAAAACAAGAGAAATGGATTTGACAATAGACAATATAGTTTCAACGTTGATAACTGTTCAAGATAGAACTACCGCTAGACTGAAATTAGCGGAAAATCAGTTGAAAATATGGCAATCTACAAGCAATTATTATTTTTACTTGTTGCAGATATATTTGAATGACAATAATACTTCTGGAATTCGATTATTGAGCCTTATTGAATTCAAAAATGGAATTGATAAATACTATAGGAATCAAATTACTTTAGAAGAAAAGACACAAATTAAGCAAATTATATTAAATAATATTTTGAGTGAGGTAGATTATAGAATGTTAGTATTGATAAGTTATACGATTTCAAGAATTTTGAGATTTGATTTTGATGCTAATTTGCTAAATTCTATTAAGAATGGATTAACTAATGCTGAAGATGACTTATCCTTGTTTAATTTATTGGTTTTGTTGAATCAGGTAGTTAAAAGTCTAATCAATATTAAAATTGGAAGAAATAAATTGTTGTTTAAAAAGGAGATGAACTCATACTTGGACATTCTATTGACTGTTTATTACAAATATTTTGATAATAATGTCAAAATTAGAAATATAAGTTTTAAAATCATAAGACGGCTATTAGTTGATGGATTAGATTTAATTATTTATAAAAGTCAATTGTTGTATGAATTCTTTCAGTTCAATTTGAATTATTTTAATCTTAATATGAATAATGATTTAATGTTTAGTAAAAATTTGGTAAAGCTATATTATAATTACATTCATTATAACTTGAATTCATTTATTTTAACTGGTAATTCATTTGATATTTTAAATTCGTTGATTAAATTTTTGAGTACTAATTCGAATATGATTTCAACATTGATGAGAGATAATACAGAAGATGAAAAATTATTTGAAATCATAATTATTAAAATTTTATTGATCTTTAAAAAATTGTTTCATAATCAAGCTATTATAGTGAAAAGTATAGATAAACAGGATATTGAAACTTCCAAAATGAAAATTAAAAATTATCTTAATGATGAATTTATAATCAATCTTTGCGGATTATTATTATCTGATTTCCTTAAGCTTAACAATGAAGATATTGTAAAATGGCAAAGCGATCCGGAATCATTTGTTATGGATGAAATGAATGAAAATTATGAGTATAGTATCCGCTTAAGTAGTGAGAAATTGTTTGAGAATATAATACATTATAATAATGGGTTATTATTGAATTTTATCTTGAATAAGTTGCAGCTTCTTGAAAATCATAATAAAATTGATATTGATGACGATGATTTATTGATTAAAGATTCGTTATTTACTTTGATTCAATTAGGAAGTAATTTGATTTCAGATGTACTTGATTTTGATGCATTCTTGTTAAATACTATTTTCCCAATATTGGAATGCCAACCAGATGCTGGTATGAACAATAATAAAATCTTGATCAGAAAATGTTTGATAATTATTAATAATTGGGTCAGTGTGAAATGTAGTAGGGAGAATAGATGTAAAATATATGAAATAGTTTTCAAATTAATGAAACTGAGCAATGATAAAGTTATCATCTTGACGAGTGTTCTATCATTGCAGAATTTAGTGGAAGATTGGGATTTTATAAGAATTGACTTCAAAAAATATTCCAGTTTGTTTATTGAAATTTTATTAGGTCTATTAAGCGGTGGGGAGAATTCGTTTGAGCTAATTGAGACAAAATTAATAATTTTGAAGTGTCTAAATGTTATTTTACAAAAAAATGGAAAATTCATAGATGCTACAGTTTTGAAAATGTTGGTCGATGAATTTCCTAAGATCTGGCAGTTTTTTGAGGATGATTTAATAATTAAAACAATTTTGATACGCACTTTGAAACACTTAATTGTATGTTTACAAAATTCAAATTTGACAAACCGCATAACTTTGGAAATTATTCAGCATTGTTGTAATTATAATTCCAAGCTTTACAGTGTGTTATCCGAGGACGGGTTTGAATTATGGAAGGTTTATATGGAATATTATCAAAAAGATAATAGCGAAACTCAAAAAGATTTACAGATATTTGAATTCCTTCCATTGTTATATGATCCTATGATGAACACTACTGAGATCCTTCCATTAATTTTATCAATTATTGAAAGTTATATTATTTTGATTCCTAATGAGATGTTTGTCACGGATGCATTTATTCATTTGATGAAGAAATGTTTAATTGTAATGACAGGTGATTTATTAAATTTAAGGGATGATTCATTTGATATTGTTTTATTGATTTTAGATACAGTTTTCATTAAGATTGATTCACTAACCGAACAACAAAAGTTTGTCGTCTTTGAAACTTTGTTTGTCGATGATGGTGGTGGTATTGATAAACCGGAAAAAAAATCTGTTGTTCTGCAGATTGTGAATAGTGTTATCAATGAAGACTGCTCATTAATAACTTTGAATAAAATGATCCCAGTGATTTGTAGGATGTTACCGTTATATTATGGCATTATTAATACCAACAGCAACAATAATTTTGAAAAATTGCCACCTTTATTTATTGATAAAATAATAAAAAATAGCGAGAATGTATTTGAAGCTAGAAAGAGAAAAATTGTTAATGTTGGATTACTTGCTATTATTGCAAATTGCGGAGATTGGATGATTGTTGATCAGCTAAATTTAATATTCAAACAATTATTATTATTTTTTGAAGAAATTAATGAAAACGATGATGGGTCTTGTGAATCATATTTTAAGTCATTTGAATATGATGATTTTGATTTGATGTTTAGCAGTAAAGAGGAATTAAAGTTACAAAAAATCGAAATTAATAGTGGTGACATTAGTAGTAGTACAAGTAATGGACAGAAAATAGAAGAAGAAAATATGGATTTTAATTTTGAATATAATTTTGAATTTCAAAATTATGAAAAGTTAGTTTTCAATCATGATTTTGTTTATTTTATCAACTTAAAAAACCTTGCAAGAAAAATGTTGATGAATGTTGGAGATATTCATGGAAAATTGAGATCTATTGATGCCACAATTCTTCAAAACTTACGTAGAGAATTAAAATAGCTTTATAAAGAATGATGATAATGATTCATGTATAAAATAAAAATATATATTAATAAGTATTAAAGATTCTCATATATTTTTTTCTTTTAATATAAGTATAGATTTTAAAACGTTTCGTTCTGCAATATAAGCTGGCCAATAGTATAAACTTTCCAAAACACTATTGAACGTGAATAGGTAGGTATATCTTTAAGGATGTTAAAATGTGTATGCTTACCATATGTAAATAAATTATTTCAACATAGAAATGAAGAAAGCAGAAATCACAAGTTAATAGTAAGAAAGGTCATTATAGCTAAACTTTAATGACAATAATAGTACAATAATATAAAATATAAAGATCGGAGAAAGATGCAACAAGAAGCTTCGTGATGAAAAACAGTTAGATTTTAGTAAACTGCACTTTCAAATATTATCCTTTTTTTCCAATGGATTATACTTTAAGAATTTTTCAATTAAGTCAACATGAGTCAACACCATTCTTCTGCAGCAATATCTTTTCAATCCTAATTTGTCTAATGCTTCAGCTTCCGGGATATCTTTTTCTAGATGGGTCAAATATTCTTCCCATTTGTCACCAACAACTTTACCACAAGAAAAACAACGTATTGGAATAATCATTTTTTGTACTATGTACTATAGTATTGATAATACTTTATTTTGTTAAAACTAATAACTTAATTCATTAATTGGTTAGTATATTAATCCATCATCATCATCAT
The DNA here is from genome assembly GCA_010994365.1 of Saccharomycopsis schoenii. Lineage (NCBI taxonomy): Eukaryota > Fungi > Ascomycota > Saccharomycetes > Ascoideales > Saccharomycopsidaceae > Saccharomycopsis > Saccharomycopsis schoenii. The sequence continues at coordinate 246,717 of JNFU01000019.1, read as the reverse complement.
TCTGATGCTGTATAATTTCTAAGAATTGCAATGAAAAAAAGAAAAAAAAACTTTTGTCTTTATGTGCGTAAAGAAACTTTAGAAAGGTTACCCGGTCGGCAATGGACTTCATATGAAGGTCTTGAATTGGTAATTTCTTTTCAATATTGGTCAAAGGAGTTTTCACAGAATTACAGTTGTTTTTGATTTTTCTGAACTTAACAAATGGAGGAGCAGCAGATCTGTTTTCAATTTTTAGCTTACCCTTTTTTGTTAGTCTGCACATTGTCCGCTGAAGTAATAAATGCATATCTAAATAATGTTTGCTTGTATCAATTTATAAAGTTCAATATCCTTTAAGAAGGTTATTTAATTACCAATGAAGGCTGATAGAATTTTTGGTAATCAATCTTAAGCATTTTGTACTATTATTATTAATATTTATTTTTGACGAAAAGAAGGTTAAACTGATTATTAAAAATTGCTACATTTTGTAGCTATCAATATGCCAATAATATTAGCATTATTTGGCGATATTATCGCTGTTTGTATTACTGACTTACGGATTATTCTTTATTATCTTTGCCATCAATATAGAAGTTTACAAAAAATACTGATTTACGTATTCACGGTTCTCCTTTTCATTTGCAGAGAGCAGCACATTACAATTTATGATATCATTTTCTTTTTCTTATGAAAAACATAGTGAATGGAATGACTGTAAAAAAAAGGTGCTATATTATCTATCTCTAATATGCAATAGTAAAACTTTTAAAAATTTATAACTGTAAAATTTTTAAAAAAAATTGTGATTGTGATTTCGTGCTGTTATCTAAAAAGAATAATAGACAGACAAACAAATAACAGTGATAATACTAAAAAACCCATTTAATTCAAATTTAGAGTTGGCAGAGTTATTAGTAGCAGTTTCTGCAACTCCAGCAGTTTCAGAGGGCAAGGAGAAAGAAGTTGTGCTCGTGGCAAATGAAGATGATGAACCACCAACACTTTCCTTAGTTGTAGAATCCAATGAAGAACTTTCAACTGCGGCGGTGGATGAGGAGCCTTCAGTAGTAGAAATGACTGACGAGCTTTCAGCAGAAAAGAATGACGAGCTTTCAGTAGAAGAGGACAATGATTCTTCATTAGTAGAAGCGGATGATGAGCTTTTGGTAGTAGAAGTGGATGAACTTTTGGTAGTAGAAGTGGATGAGTTTTCAGTAGAAACGGATGATGAGCTTTTGGCAGTAGAAGTAGATGATGAACTTTTGGCAGATGTGGATGTAGAGCTTTTAATAGTAGAAGTAGATGAAACAGAAGAAGAAGTGCCGCTTGTAGTTGTTCCACTAGTAGACGAATCAGAATCACTAGGACCATATTCAGTGACCTCTAAATACTTCACGTACATAGATCTTTCGGTGGTATAATCTGTGACTGGAGTACTACTACCTGTCGCCCACTCTATAGTTCCAATAGGATTGGAAGGATCACCACCATTCCAAACGCCGATGAAAAGTCTGGAAGGCGATTGCGGATAACCTTGAGGATTGTCACTGAGTAAAGTACGCACCAATACGGAGTCGATATACCACTCAAGCCTGTCGCTTCTCCAGTCAATAGTGTAGTTGTGGAAGCTGGATTGTGGATTGCTGACACTGTGGAAAGCACCACGATTATAGGTTCCAGTGTATCCCTTGGAGAAGAAATTCGACTGAGCCTGGGTGGTGTCGCCACCGAGCCATTCAAGGTCTATTTCATCTTTGTCGTCGGATTGGAGGTACAAAGTGGAGACAATTCCCAAGCCAGGGGCAACCTGTAAATGCGCTTCAACACGACCAAAGTTGAGGTAATATTTGGATACAATGGAAGGGTTATCGTAACGAGCGGAATATGTAAGAGTGAGGCCGTCTTCGGCAGAAGTTGACACCTTGTCTGGTGTCTGGTATGCAGAGTAGTTAGGATTGTCCAGGATGGAGGAGGTGAAGTCGTCCTCGATGGTGCCGCTGAGGAGTGTATATGCCAGAGAGAGAGAGGCAGACGAGATAAGGGCGAAAATAAGCTGGTTCGTATTTGCAAGCATTTTGAATTTGTATACGATATTTGAGTGCAGTTGATGTCGATCTACTGGGTTGGATATAAGCCTAGTTGCATGCCAAAGCAGAACGGGAAATGGCACTGTATTTATACCTAATATTTGTGCAGTAAGAAAGCTTGCAAATTTTCTTCGTAATGCCCGTGTAAAGCTGTATTTAAATGTAAGTTCGTACATCTGAATATTGGCATTTTATATTGCATTGCCCCTTTTCTATAAATAAATATCCATGATTTTTTTTATTGGATCCTTCTATTAATAACATCTCTTCGTCTACAAGAAAAAAGCAAAACAAAGCTAAAACAAGAAAAATGCGATTGAAAAAACAAAGCGTGCATTTGCATAATAAGCAATTGTCGGAAATCTAAAAGGAGTGTGAAAGTAAAAAAAAAAAAAACAGGAACAAGATTAGCTGATGACGCTGCTGTATAACATTCATCTAATATATATACATCAAGTGCTATAATAGTGCATGACATTACCTGAATATTGATCAGTCTGACAAGAGTAACAACAACACAATAAAAGAATTAGTGAATCATGTCATTAAGAGCAGTAGATCCCGTCCCCCTCTCTGACGAGGAGGTGGCAATTGCAGAATCGGAATCCTCAGACTCAGTATCAGCATCATCCACTAAATCTCCGAAATTTGGAATCAGTTCCACATTCAACATTCGTCGAATATTCTACAAGGCCCAAAAGTGGTCTGCTATAGTCTTCTCCGGATTTGTGGGAATTCACTTGTTCAACATGATCGTGATTCCTAATTTTTCGGCCATTTTGTCCATCATTAACGCTGGTGAAGATGCTTTTGATACTATCAGCCTAGCCGATGACTTCATGATGATGTTCAGAGAAATCTACCAAAACTCCTGGGTTGAAAACTGGCTATTGTTTGGTTCTTTGTCATTGCACATTTTATCTGGAATGTCGCTAAGAATCTACAACAGCTTGAAAAGTGGTGCTTTCAAAAGCAAAAGGCGTGGCAACAATAATGACAATAATAATGATGAAATTTTGCTTCAAAAATCGGTTAAAAAGGCAATGCATAACACTACAACAAAACACAAGACACAAAACGATGATTATCTCATCAATGATGATAGCATAGGCTTGAATGGATTCAATTCCTTGATTAACAAATACGTTTTGAATTCCCCATCTTCATTATTCATAATATCACAATCCAAAATCTCAAGATATTTCTTCAACTTAAACCCAATCCAGTTTTCCGGCTACATTTTGATTATTCCATTGACGTTCCATGTTATACAACTTCGCATAATTCCATTGTTTCTTCATGGTGATTCATCAACGATGGATCTAACATTTTTCAAATTCGCAATTAATGAACACAATTCTGCTTTTCAAAACATATTACTATTCTCGGGGTATGGAGCTCTTATCTACTCAGCTACATATCACATTGTTTCGGGTTGGTTCAAGTTCACCAAAGTGTACTCGCTAAAAAAAAAATTCAACGGATATTTGCTGGTTATTGCAGTTACGGTTGCCGGATTGCTTCTGGTGTTGTGGTTGCTGAAGGATGATGTTAGTGTTATATTGGATAAGAAAGTATTTACGGAATACTTGCATTATTTGCATTGAGCAAATATTAGTGAACGACCCGGTTTTAAATCATAATTCAATTCTAAACATAAAAGCCTTGTTGATGGCCGATACACAATCAGACTCATTACTTTTCTACACGGCGGTTTTCTTTTCTTTATTTTTCAATATATTTGCATTTTTAGTTAGAATGTAGAGAGCTGATCTACTGAAGTTCGCTGAGTATAAAAATGGAGATAATACAGAAATAATTCAAAATCTTAGCAAACGGTTACATGAATTTTACATTGAAATTATCAAAGGCAGTTGGTTGGATTATCAAAACCTGAATTTGTTGGGATCTGCAGCCTCGTGAGCGCCTCTGTTACACAACAAATAGAAATATATGAACAATAATGATTAATGCGATAATAGAAACAGAAAATTTGTCCGAACTGTTATCCTGTTTATTTACGAAATGGAGGCTAACATTACTTGGTCGCTTGAGGCTAAAGAAAGGTGGTTTACTTGCAAAAAAAAAGCCATCCAGAGGGGTAGCCGAAATACTGCATGAAATAGCACAAAGTTTCCGAAGAAGCTCGTCAGTTGCATTTATTTGAGTATTGGCATTATTATTATAATTTTATCGGCATATAATATTTGTCACATTTTTTGGAGTTACTGGCTTGCAATACAGCCCTATTTATATTGTGATCAGATCGCAGATAGGTGCTACATTATTGATTAGTCGATACATGTATGTTTTTAAGATGGCTACGAAGTTATTGATTGGCCATTCTGCGATTGACTTAAAAACAGGCATTCTTCAGGGCCCAAAACTTAAATGTCTGTTATTCAAGTATACAAAAAAAAAGATACATTGGATGTAGAATTGGTTTGTAATGGTAATTATGGCTGGAGCAGATAATGGATAATATCCGTAATTCTCTGTGCAACGCATTGAAGTTACCGATATTTGTATATCAAGAAAAGTTTGGAAAGTTTGTGAGAAGCTTAAAGAAAAGAAAAAATAAAAAAGAGATGCTGTACACAAACGACTCACCGACACACTCATAACGTGCTTATCACGTGATATGATTACAATTTTATGATTATGATTTTGTGCCCTGTAGAACCAATTAATAGGTTTTGGGGCAGAAATTATCCTTCAACTTTCTAATATCTGAAACTTCATGCCAAGGGCCTATCGAAAATGTTTCTGCGCTGCATCTGGTGATCATGATATGTCTTCCAGATTTTGAAACCTATTAGTGCAGTAGTGTACATAGGAAATTACTATCAGTCTCTATATAGGTTCACCAGGTATAAGCATGCCGAAGCTTTTCGCAAAGCACGGACTTCACGTGCTAAATTTAACTAAATACTTTGCACAACACTAACATCTTTAACTGAATATCTGTATCCTGACTACCAAATTCTAGATATGTCACTTACTGAGCAATCAAGTAGCGAGATCTACTATGAGAAGTTACGCATAAGTCACAAAACCATTTTCCCACTGTTGGCTTTGTAAGCAGTGAACAGTTTGACCTGTCCTTGTCGAAGGCTCGAAATACTTTTCCAAAGAAGATAGGTGTTATGTGCCTCTTGCTTTCCTACTAAACATGATAAAGACGAGGTACCAGACAAAAAAAAATACTATATGTATGGGTGTTGTTCATAACATGCGAAAAATCGTAAAGCTGAGAACAGGTTTCAAGGTTAGTACGTTCTGATTGTTGTATAACGCACACAGTATATTTTATGGAAGTTTTAGGATTAGATTGTCATATCCAATGAAAAAGTTTATTCTTGTAGGCCCTACCTTATAAGCTTGTGCACTCAATCAAGGAAAGATATATACCTTGGACTAGAAGCCCGTAGGTAGGAAGAAAACATAAGTTGATTAATTGAAAAAAACATAGTTTGAAAGAAATAAAGCTAAAAAAAGAATAAAACACTAAGGGATAACAAATATATACATCAAAATGATATTTTACAATTGGTGGAGCATAGTATTCGCTTGACGTTTGAACCAGTGAATGATTTGCATAAAAATGAGCGAGGCCTCATTATCTAGGAACGACATTTAGTTACATTTGCATTTATTTAAGTGCATATGTGTCTATCGGTGAAATAGTAATAAACTATTTAACCATCCAGTAGGTCATTGGTGTGTAAATTTTCTGACGTTCGTTCGAAATGAATACAGCTGATGTTGGCCAATAGCTCGCTTATATATCTTCAGAAATATGATTTTATATTCCGCATTTAGTATTTAATATATCTTTCTATTTCTTGTGTAAATATGCACTATTCGATGTACGATTAACAATTATCTTACTGTAAAAAAAACCAACTGCTCACATTCATCTATAAAATATTTACGCATTATTTATGTTAAGAACCCTGCGGAGTTTGGAAACACAGAAATCAGCAAAAAAAAAATATGAACATCCAAAATTTATTTATTCGCACTCGTGCTTTACCGAAAAGCTTATAATGAAAATCGAGAAAGAAGAAAGCTGTTGGCTCAAAAGGCTCGTACATATTGATTTTCACCATGCTCTTTTGTTATTTCAATATAAATAATGAACAAAATAAGCATAAAATTATTAAGATATGGTAGAAAAAAAAAGAAAGAAGGTTACTGTGGCATGTATTTACTGTCGTCGATCACATATGATCTGTGATGAAAAAAGACCTTGTAGTAGATGTATAAAGCGTGAGATTGCTCATTTATGTCATGATGAACCAGTTAAAAAAATCAAACAAGAAAATAATAATAATTCTAGTGTTTCTCCAGTATCTTCGAATCCGATTAATTATCAACAGCAAATCACTGAAAATGATCTTCCTGACAGCTCCGCAGTTGTTAGCCCCCTTCCCGTTGGAGGTATTACACAACAGCAGTCAATAAAAGATGAAAATACATCCAATATCGATAAAAATAATACATATAATAATATCAACGCATCCTTACCTAAAACCAATTCTATTCTCTCCCAGCTTCATTCATTTAGTAATAACCCGATGTTTTATTCTGAACATGCCAATTCGGAATTCAGTTCTCTTAATGAATTTCTTTCAATGATTGATGACCCTGAAATGATTAATAATGCTAGTCATAATATCACCAGTAATCATAATTCTTACTCAGATTTACAGGCTGCTCTTCTCTATAGTAATAGCAACAGTACAGGTAATTCAAATGCTAATTTTAATTCATTATTTGCAGCAAATAATAATAATAATAATACGTTAAAAATGCCACAGCACCAATTACATCAAGTTCCAACATCTATGAAAAGCTTGACAAATTTGGTAAATATGAGTGGTTATCATCAGTCAGGTAACAATGACTTACCTCAACCGCAGCAGAATAATATCAATCCACAACCTCAGCAGAATACTATCAATCCACAACCTCAGCAGAATACTATCAATCCACAGCAACAGCAGAGTAATATCAATCCACAGCAACAGCAGAGTAATATCAATCCACAGCAACAGCAGAGTAATATCAATCCACAGCAACAACAGAATAATATCAATCCACAGCTACAGCAGAATAATATCAATCCACAGCAACAGCAAACATCATCTGTTAGTGAACAAGCACTGATCTCCGACTCTGCAAGGGAAAAGTTTTTTTTAACAGCTGCTGATCCTTCTACAGAAATTAGTCCTGAAGAAAGACTTAAACAAGTAATCAAGGCAAAGCTTGATGCCGGCTTACTTCAGCCTTACAATTATGCGCAAGGATACACTCGCCTCCAAACATACATGGATAACTACATGAATGCGCAATCCAGACAAAGAATCTTGAAACCATTACTGGTTTTCAGGCCTGCATTTCGTGCAATTGCAAGAACTTTAAAAGATGTCGATTTAGTCCTTGTGGAAGAATCTTTCGAAAGAATGCTACTCGATTATGATCGTGTATTCACATCTATGGCTATCCCTGCATGCCTTTGGAGAAGAACCGGAGAAATCTATAGAGGGAATAAAGAATTTGCGCAGTTGGTGGAAATTAATGATGTTGAGCTTTTGAAAGACGGTAAGTTGGCAATTTATGAATTGATGTCGGAAGAAAGTGCAGTGAATTTCTGGGAAAAATATGGTGCTATAGCTTTCGATAAAGGTCAAAAAGCAGTTTTAACTAGTTGTAATTTAAGGACAAAAGATGGTAGAAAAAGAAAGAATTGTTGTTTCAGTTTCACAATTCGAAGAGACCGATATAATATTCCAAGCTGTATCGTTGGTAATTTTATTCCAATCGATAATACTTGATCACCTCATTGTAGTGGAAATTTTTTGTTTGTAACTATTAAAAACTACATAGTTAATATCATTAAATATTAAAGCCAATACTGTTGAATCCTATTACTGAAAAGAATATATAGATACTGTTGATAGAAGAATTGAAAAGAGAAAAAAAAATGAGAAAAAGCTATGAAAATATTAAGAATGAACAGCCAAATACTAAAAAGGGAAATAAAGAAAAAAAAAATTGTGCAAGAATTGAATATATATGTAGAATTTAAAATTATTCTCAGTTCCAAGATGACGGTCCAAAGAATTGACCTTTCTGTAACAAAATATTAAAAGCAGTTCCGGTGGTATCCATAGTTGTATTTATAACGTCATTACCCCACCAGGCTGGTGCTTCAACTTTTGGGTATGTTAAACAAAAGAATAACAATAAGGAAGACCAAGCTAATCCAATATCTAAACCGGCAGATAAAGAATAGTTGTATTTGGACCACCAAGCAAACCACTTCTTCTTAATGAACCAGTTGAAAAATAAACCAACCATACAATAAGTAGCATAGTTGTATGGAGATGCTGGTGGAATCATACCAGTACCTGAAAAGAACACAGGCCAATTTAACCATTTAATTGGAGAGTTTGGCCATTTCTTCAAAATCAACCAGTTGATAACAGGTAAAATAGCACCAATAATGAAGAAGAACATCAAACCATAGTATAATTGACCTTGAGAGAATTGTCTTTGAGGACCAATGACACCCCAAATAATAGAGGCATTAAAGAAAACTCTACCACCTGGGCAAGAGAAATGATCTGCTTGATCATGAGAACATAAGTTAGCAATATTGCCTTGAGCCCATTTCAAAACACATAATTGAACCAACGCGCCCCAAACGGTGGCAACAAATTGAGCAGCAAACATAACACGAGGTGCGATTTTCATGTACTGACCCAACTTCATATCCGAAGCGAATGTGACAGCCTGAGCGTTTGTAATGTAACCAAAAGTTTTGAAAAACATCATAGCAATTGGCTTACCTGGAACCATGTAACCGATAATGAATTCAGTTAAAACATTCAAACCAACTTGAATATTGGTGATAGCCGTAATAATACCAACTGGGAATAAGAAGATAAATGCGATAACCAATGCAACAAAGACAGACCAAATCGGCATCTCAGTATTCCAACATCTCATAGCTACAATTGCAAAAACCAAGAAAATAACAAAGGTTACTCCATACCACCAATCTGGACATTCTTTGTAAGCTTTCATTAATCTATTGTGGACATCTTCCTTTTCTTTACTCTTCAATTGAGCCCAAATGTCTTTAGCATAAAATAAGATAGCGTGCATAATAGTAGCGGTAATAGCAGCAAAAGACATACCATAAGAAATAGAAAATGTGGTGCTTAAATAGATAGGTGAGTATTCGTGGTACTCATCTGGAAGAAAAGATAAGTTTTTGTCAACAATTTTGGAAACATTATAAATATTTTGAAATCTATCATAAGAGTTGGAATCAGACATTGGTAAATATTTTGCATACCATACATTGTTATAGTGTAAAGCTGGGCAAATAATCCAGAAAATAGTAATCATGGATAACAAGATAGTAAAAAGTGCACTTGCTGGTGGGATCAATGGAGAACCAACATAACCAGAAATTTGATACCAATCGAATGTGATTGGAGCCATACCCAAACCAGTGCTAGCCCCAAATAATTGATTAACAACAGCGTTTTGTGGGAAAATCCAGGTCAAAAAAGCAAAAGAAGATAACGCCTGGAATAAGTAGCCTGGAATCCAGTACCAACAGAAAGAAGCAACAAAGACAACACCAAAGAATTTTAATCTTGAGATATTCCAACCGTTTGCAGGATGATTGTCATTAATGTGAATATTGGTCAAAAAAGTAGCAGTGATCAAGTTAGACGGCCAAATCATGGATGGAGGAGTTACCAAAACCTTTCTAGCTAACCCACCCAAGGACAATCCTATGCATTGAGTTGACACGGCAGCTAAAATATTGAAACCCCAACCAAAATCTTTACCATAGAAATTATTCAAAGCTAGAATAATATCAGTAACATATGCAACACCAAAAGAAACATTGGCCATAATGGTAATCAATGCATGCTCTTTCAAGTTGAAAGGACCAGGGTTTAATCTTGCACGGAAAATCATAACATCAGGTAAACATTTGTGCCATGCAACACCAATTGGCCAAGCAAGGATAGTAGTAACAAACACAGAAAGAGTGAAAGATGGAGCTCTTAAAGAAAAGAATAAATTTAAGGCAGCACCAATAGTACTCATCATTAAACCAATAACCCAGGCTCTGATTGTGTTATGAGGTATTGTTGGATCATCATGAGGTGGGATTGCAGCTCTCACTTCTGGGTAAATGGAATCATCTTCAATTTTCAAGCCAGCATATTCATCTTCCAAGACAAGCTTCAGGACATTAGAAACAACAGAATCAAATGGCACGAATTCTGGATCCTCTTTTTCTCTTTCCAGTACAATGTCTTCGGCAGTTTTATATGGAATAATTTCCATTTCTTCTGTGATTGCTTTATCTTTCGATATTATAGCTTTTAGGTCCTTCATAGTTTATTTATTTTTATTTTATATTTTTATATAATGGCTGCAAATAAACTAAAAGGATTATGTAACTGAAACAAGCTGTTTATTTATAACAATTTATAACTTGATTTATATTTTCTATTAACGAAACAAGCTAAGTTGGCTAAGTCTAGAATGACAAGAAAAATAACTGGATTCTTGGTTAACTTTATAGAAACTCCATGAGATTCACAATGTTGAAAGTATCCATTCTATTATTGGATATTTTCCATATTCACAAGATGCCTTAGCATAATTTCTGGAATGAAGGAAAAGAGCCGCACAAGCACTAATAAATTAGCACGTATTTTCATGCATGATGAATTTTTTTGCATTCAAGTGCATCAATCCGATCCGCATGCCACATATCAAAGGCAACAAAACTAACAATTTTTGAGTAGGGTCTCTTGAAAATCAAATGTTATTGGTAGCGAGAGATTTCTTGCTAGTAGAATAGGGGATAGTGTGGTATGTTAATGGGGCCTTTATAGAGCTCCTCCGCATATTAATGACTGAGAGCCTATAGACGAGAGATAGGCTCTTTGTCATTTATTTGCAATTTAGCTTATTAAACTTTCAGCACTCTAATAACAAATATAACCTTGCCACAGTTAACTTTAAATTGATAGTTTTTGCTCTTCTTTGTACTAGGCTGCAAGTAATTTTATCAATTACGCAATCAGAAAAAGCCCTGTTAGAACTCTATGTTAATTATATAAATTCCTTTGAATAATTTATCAGCGTTTTTGCTAATTCGGCTAGGAATTAAGAGGAATGATAATGTTTTGTTGTCTACACGACAGAAAAGGGATACTTACCATTTATTTGTCATTTTCTAGAAATAGAACCCATTTAAAACCGCTTACCACGTTACCTTACTTTTCTATTAATAATATTGAAGTTATTATTGGAAAATCTAAACTCAATAAAATTTAGTACTAAACATATCAAAATAACTCTCTGTATAGGTTCTATTGCGAATTAAATTGATTTGTATCAATCTAAGAATAGTTCGAACTTATCCAGCATATATTTTTTCGTTGAACTACACTTCTCAGTACGAATGAAAAAAAAAAAAAAAAAAAAAAAAAATGAGTGAAATATCTTTGATCTGACATCTGACATCAAACTATTAAATTGAATTGTCTATTCCTCTTATAATACATGAATAAAATAAAAATATGAGTTCATTGCATACAAAGGCAACTCTACAAATATATAGTGAATTGTTCAAATACCCAAAAGATGAAAATTCTGATTATTGGTATGATTTGTTCAATTTATCAATTATGGAACCAGCGTTAATTGCTACTTTTAAATCTGTTACATGCCATGACTATGAAACTAGCAGCGTTTTCTTCAAAAAATGCACAGATTGTTTTTTTGAGAACTGTGAAGACAATTTTGAAAATAAGTTTCTTTTGAATAACTTGATATTAATTATGAATGCATATTTCAGGGCATTGAAGGAGAAACAAGATCTTGTAAATATAATTTTCAATAATAATAATAAGATAATGAATGAAGAAAACACTGAACTATTGAAGAAATTCTTAAAAATGATTCAAACCGGTCTAAATGAAGACTCGCTAGTTAAATCAAGCTTGAATTTATTAATGAATTTTATATTGGTAGTTTATAAAATTGATGAACTTTTTGAAAAATTAATTAAAACAGACTTAACTATCCTATTTTCTGATAATGTCTTACATAATGAAAATTTGAGTAAGTTTGATTATAACAGATATTTCATAATCCTTGGTGTATTAGTGAGTAATTCTAAATTCAAAGATGTTGAAAACAATGTATTTAAAAGGTATCTTCAAGATGTTAAAAATCAAATCGATTTCAACACAATAAACCGATATTTGAAATCTATAACTTCATTCAATTTGATTATTTTAGATGACTTAAAACCTGATTTATTGATTCAGAAGTCTACAAAATCATCATTTTTTAATTTAATTACATTTAATGTTTTCAATAAGTTCAATTATAATTATCTGGATTTGAAAAGCGAACTAGATTCTGAATTGAATATCTTATTAAAGATGAAACTACAAAAAATTAAAGAAAATAATAATTGCATAAAAGAAGTGAACTTAGTTGAATCAATATCTTTGAACTTAATTCTATTCACTTTGATTATAAACAACTCTAAGTATTGTGATATTTTAACCGAAGAGAATGAAGATGAAGGCAGCGATATTCATTTTTTTGACCTATTTTTATCTTATTCCACTTTCATTTTACAGAATCAAAATAATAATAAGGTAAATCATTTTAACTCCAGATTGATTTTGCTAATATTTAACAAGTTACTAAGAGGAAATGATGATAAATCGTTAATAAACATTTTAGGTGGATCTATTGATCAATTCAAATACAAATTATGCCATCAAACTGAACCTATGTTAAATAATTTAATTACATACCAAGATTTGAAACTATATGATTCAAATTATGAAGATTTTGATTTGATGGAAGAAAATCAATTTAAATTTAAAATTTTTTATGTCCTTGATATTCTCCAGTGCTTTCTAAGATATAACCTAACAAGTAATATTGATTCTATAAGTTATAAACTATCTTTGGGTAACGTTTTCTTGATTTTACAAATCTTATTAAACAATTATGATCAAGCTGTTGTTGATAATGACGAAAATAATTATATTATACTTGATGAATTTTTATTTGAATACAACTGGAATGATTTGTTTTTAAGTTTATTGAATTTATTAAAATTTTTAAACAATGATAAGGTGGTCCTGAAGAAATTAAAAAAGAAAAATATCAATAAATATTATTCAATTATTGAAGAGACATTTATAATTCTAAGTTTATTATTAATCCATCACGAACAGATATTTAAATATGGTAATTATTTAATTGAATTTCTCTATAAGCTATTAGAGTTTCATAAAATTATAATCAATATCTCTATTAGGGAATCATATTATTGTCAGTTTGTCTTGTCTATAATCTATTACTTGCTTATAAAATTTAATATTGCAAAAGGGAAAATATTGATTATTGATAAAATTACATTCAGTTCAGAAGATACTTTTAGTCAATTGAATTTTGATGACTTAGCCATTATTGAAATAAGTGAAAACACAACTCAGACTTATTTATTTGCCATTCAAAAAATAATTGAAGAAGTTCCATTGAATCAAGAAAAAAATCAATTAATTAAAAATGAAACCAATTATGAAAATTTAAATTCAATTATTGAAAACTCTGTTTATAAAAATGAGAATTTTAAATATCTAAAAACTGATATTGCTAACAACTACAAAGTCAATTTGATCAATGATTCTATTACATTCCTATTTGATAATTTCAATGATATGTTCAAATAAGAAAATGATTAACATCAAGATGCTCATGAGATTCAAAACATGATTGTTTTAACGTTGAATTAGTTAAATTGATTAATTTTTCAATCTTTGAAATTTCTCTTTTTCTATTACTTTCGTAATTGAGAAAAATTGAATCTATAATTTTGAACTTCAACTCCTTAAAGTTTTTCAACTTTATGTAATGCAATATTTTTAGTTCATCTGCGTTGTAAAACTTTGAATTGATAATTGTCCGATACTCAAGTGATTTAGAAGAACATGTTAGCCAATCTGAGTTAAAATCTTTATCAGTGATAGCTTTGATAAATATCATCATTATGAATTTTTTCTTTAGATCATTACCAAATTCCTCGTTCGTTTCATTAATATAATTAATGATTTTTTCAATTTGAGAACCATCACTATCACCATCACTATCATTTGTATCATTAGTCAAAAAAATTTGAATCATGTTAATCAATTTCAAACATTTCAAATCGAATTTGGTATTTCTTTTACTTTTCTGTATTTTGATTTTATTCTCTTCTATCATATTCAACAAAATATCAAACTTATTCGATAATATCAATTCTCTAAGCAATTTTTTTTCATTCATTTCGATTTCATTTATTGGCTCGTTTTTTTTATTGTTTGTTAACAATTCACCTTGAAGTGATCTCAAGGTATTTCCGTATCCATAATGCATAAGATAATCTTTAATCAAAGTATTAATAGATTGCTTTGTCTGAATATCATTCATAAATATATCAGGCCTATCAATTGTATAATCGATAAAATTTTCAGGTTCTTCGGAATTTTCTTCATCATCATCAATGATGGCATTATCGTTGTCTTTCTTACTTTTCCCAAAATTATTAAAATTTGTTTTCTCAAGTAAGTAGTTATCCTTATATATAACCATATACCTATTATGTATCAATCTTGCTGAGTAATCATTGATATTAAAAAGGAAAGGTGTTTCACCAAAATTTGTAACTATTTCATGAACAATAGGAGCAGCTGACGGAACAGTATTATTACTGGAAGCTCTACCATTCCTGTTCAATTTATTAATCTCAGTATCAGCGCCATTGATGAATCCGATTACTGGGTAGAAGACATTCCTCTCAATGTAATACGATCTTAAAAATTCACCATTTTTCGTGAAAAATATTTGATTGTTAACCGGACTTGTCCCACAGCCTACCGTATCGCCTTTACCAAAGCATTCTAACGATTCAATCTCCGAGTTTCCAATATTAAAAAGACCAGTTTGGCCATTATATCCAAAACTTGATTCTTGCAATCCAGGAAGCAGCCAAACTGACTTATGATGTCTGATTAAACCTAACGATAAGTTATAATCGGTAATATCTGTTTTAATCTTAACCTCGTAATAAAAAATTGGACAAGTTTTAGGTATTGGAACATTTGAAATGAACGCTAATAACGCCTTTGGATCAATATCAGTGTTTTCTGCTGATCCAATTTCCATACTTTCATCTTCATCTTCTTCACTTTCATCTTCTTCGCTTTTGCTATTTTCACCACTACTATTGTCGCTATCATTATCATAATTAGCTTCAACTTTACCATTAATTATTCTCAAAGTATTTTGCCTCAATCCGAGATTAGCCTTTTTGGAGCCCGCCAATGCTCCAAAAGTAACCTCATTAGCGGTAGTCCACTTACACGGCAAATTCGTCATTATTGCAGCACCTCCGAACATGTTATCTAAAGACTGGGTCGATTTCATTTTCTCTATATAGTCAGAACTGCCTTCATTACTAAGCCAATCATCCATTCCAATTTTTGTGTTAATATTTGAATTAGATTCATCGTAACTATAATCATAATAATCTTCCTCCATATCGAATTTCTGTCCAGTTTGAGTAATATCGTTTGTATTTGTCTGCATTAGTACATTATCATCTGTAGCAAGATCGTAATTAGGATTCTCCAATTCAAATTCTAACACTGCACCGTCACTATTTTCTGTCTCATATTCAATCAACGATTTCGGTATGAGATAAGTCGTAGACACCGATTTGTTTTTTCTGTTGATTTTGATTCTTGGATTATCGCTATCTTCCTTTGTTTTTAATATCTGGTTTATTTCATTAAAATAGTTAGGATAATTTTCCAACAAGAAGAGCGTATCATTTCCAGAAATTCCAGCCTTTGCTAAATGACTATATAATTGGTTTACCGTATTCGTGTTTCTTTTGCAGTATCTTCTTCTATTGAAATCTTTGATATCATTGCTGCTGGTGTCAGCAATGCGAGGATTGTAATTAAATTGTTGTAAATATGTGGGAATACCATTCATTATCCTATACTTCTCGTTGAATAGCTTACTAATTTGAATACTATTGAGAATCTTGATACTTATACTTATCTTAATTTCAAAAGAAGTATAATTCTCATCTATGATCGAAGATTCCTTTCTACTTATCCGCCCATTTTAGGATATTTGACGTATTTTACAAACTTTTTTAGTTATTTCCAATTTGCCGTCAAACACGCACAAAAAGAAATTACTACACACCACACACAAAGCAAATCTAATATTGTACCTTTTGACCGCCGCACTAATAAATTTCCTTCTTAGTTGTCTCCCCCTCAAACTTATTAATTGAAAACAATCATTATTGTGAGTTTTCTGTATGTTCTGGTTGAATGAACAATAATAAATTATATTTATATAAACACACTATGCCAATCAGAAATTCATATATAAACTACACAATCATGTATATATATTAGCATTATATTGCTACATAATACACTAATGGGAAACAAGTACTTCAAGTAGGAAAAACCTTTTCACGAGTCTCCGAAATCTTGAAAACAATTGCGTTCGAAGGATCCACCACAAATTTCAAATCTTCATCATTGATATCTTTTGAAGGATAACCTTCATCCATATCCATTATTTCATAATCTTCTTCTTCTTCCTCGCCCTCTTCCTCAAATTTTCCGGCTTTCCGACTCTTGGTTTTAAAATGGTTCAGAACATCTTTATTCCAGGTATTTAGCCACATTATCATTAAATCGGGATATTGCAGAATTAATGTTTGAAAACTTTGTAAATCCTTATCTTCTACACAATGTGTTAGTTTCTCATTGAACCTAATCAACTGCGCACGATCGAAAATTGATCCGTTAGGTAGCACGATAGGGTTTTTCAAATAGTTAAGGTTTGATGTCAAATGATGCGAGTATTTCATATTTTTAGATAATTTAAATAGAGGGACAGATGTGCAAATTGGACAATATGTAATATTTGAATTGGAATTAGAATTCATTGTGGAAGTTTTTGGATGTGCGCAACTTCTTGTTTTGTAAATACTTAATCCTAAAGACATGAATTTCTGAAAGGAAGAATTAAAAAATTTGCAATTGTATAACTGGTTAAAATCAAGTTGGAATAAATTATTCAAATAATTGAATCTTTTAAAGGATAAAAGTTTGAAATATTTAAAAAGGTTTTTATTAAGTATTTGGCTTTTCAATTTTAGTATTTGTGATTTAGTTAAATTTTTATTGTATTGTTCTAAAAATTGATTTAATAAATTTGTATTTTTAATGTCCATCTTGAACTTATAATACATGCTCAATTGGAAAACCTTGGAATTTTTATTCTGGAACGAGTACTTCTTTTTATAATAATTCTCTACCAAAAATGTCTCATATGATAGAAATGCCTCAATTAGATATCTTGGAAGTACTAATAAGCCATTTATCAAATTTATTTCATTTAAGTATTTGAAGTTTTCAATTTTATTATATTGCATAATTTCAAATTTCAAGAATTCCAAAGCTTTAAAATTGTCATTTGCTTTAATCAAATTTATAAATTTTGTGATCAAATATTCGAATTTTAGATCAGACTGTATTTTCTTCAAGAATTTTTCATTATCCTTAATAAAGGATTTTAGTTGATTATCGATATCTTGTTGAATTAAAATCTCATCACTTATAGAGTTGAACTTAGTTAATATATCGAAATCTATTAGTTTATCTAATTTCAATTTTTCAATAAACTGTTGGGAAAATACATTATCCGTTGTTTTGATAAAATACAAAGCAATCAAAATATTAAAATAGGTGTCTAGGAAAGAATGATTTGATGAAGAATATTGTGCAAATAATTCTACTCTACTATTCAATCTTAAGATTAAGTCATTTTCAAAATCAACTTTCTCTTTCAATCTTTCTTCGTACATTTTTAATTGGGTAATAAATTCTTTCAAGTCAAGCTTTTGATTCTGTTTAGTTTCTATGATCTTCTCATTTAATCTGTTGATCTCCTTTAAGTTTTTCTTGTACAATTCTAAAGGGATTTTGAAAAACGGTTCATTCATTTGAAGAAAAAAATCCAAATCAAACAGTTTCTGCTGAAGTATAAGGTTACTCATAGTAAGGATTATATCAATTATTTGTGGGTTATGATGATGATATTTGTAATTAATATAAGTTTGCCACCAACCAACTGTGGATTAAACCTGTCAAAATATGAACATACCCTACTCCTTTTAAGCATAAATCCTGACAGAAAAATTTTGGTTGGGAAGCCCTGTAATTATTCATTGATCTGACGCGTCTTTTTTTTCATGTTAATTTGTCTGCTAAGTATGTCTATTAAATCTCATTTACCTATTGATGATATATAAACACACTTGCATACCTTTAATCGAGGAGACATGATTCAAAAGGATTGTTAGATGTACTTGTAATTTTTTCCCATTTGTAAAGAAAAATAAAGCAAACTTTCCAGTATATATACATGTGAATATGCTTATTTTCCGTTTCTTTTTAAACCCATAATACTATTTCTGATATCAGAAAACGATTTCTATTTTTACATTAATATTTTACTAAAATATATTTGATATTTACAACTTAAATAATCTTTTGATTACTTTAACGTAAATTTTAGTGGAATAGACTAAAAAGGGAAAGATTCAATCAATTCTTTGATTAATTAAAAAAAACTTGTTTTATCATTAGTGTGTCCACTCTTGAGTTATTTTACTATTTTTTCCTTTTAGTTCTTTTTATTATTAATTCAATTTAAAGTACGGTGTTAATCAAATAAAAGACCTTTTAAGAAAAACCGAAAATTGCAGTATAAAAATATGCTATTCCTATTTTTAGTTTCCTTCTTTTTTACCCACAATTCTTTGCTAATATTGGAAAATCTTAAAACTTTTTTATTTTTGTAAAGTATAAATAATTATTCATGCATTTAGCTCTATTTTTGTAATATAAACCTAGAATACACAATGATACTCATTTTTCTCACTTTCCCTAATTAATTATTACAGATAATGTCCAAAACTTAGCATGAGTTAATTATTATACGAATCATAACTGCTAGATGTTGAGTCAGTAGTCCTCTTGAGGACTGACTCAATATTACATGAAAGATTGGTTAGGCAAAATATCGAACTTACTAAAGAAGTTTGATTATTAATACAACGTGTCGAGGCGTAATCTCTTGCTGACTTTGCAGAGATTCTTGCTCGATATCGGAATCACTATTTACATTAATATTCATTCTTGATTTGAGAGAGATAATATATTATATATTTATTTCTTGTCTTCTTCTATATATTTTCCTCCTATATTCTCCTGAATCATTATGTTTTCCTTGCTTGGATATATGTCCTTTTATATTCGATACCTGATATCTTAATGATCAGTAAACATTCCTAGTAACCTCAACTGGTATACTAGGATTGTAGCTGAGTCATTATTAGTCATTACCTATTAGTCATATGAGTCATTATGACTCAAGGATCATGAGTCAGTTATTACGATGTAATGTTGGCTCAACACAACGAGGTGTATTATTAATAGAATTCTAAGGCAGGGTTACAATTTACTACAATATAGAGATAAGATAAATATGGACATTTATCCCAATACGGAAAGAAGAAAGAAGAAGGGAAAGAAGGAGAAAGAAGAAATATATATATAGAATAATATACATTTTTATTATCTCTCTAAAATCAAGAATGGCTATTAACATTAATAGTGATTCAGAGAATGAGGATGAATCTCTGCAAAGTCAGCAAGAGATTACGCCTCAACACTAGACATTGCTGCCAAGATAACGAATAATGAGATTTGCGAATCATCTGAATAATGTTGTGAAATAATTTAAAAATACTGAGTCACTTGCCACGTCAAATATAACAAGATAAAGAAGTTAATACAAAATTTGTATACTTTGAGATATATTCGTCATATATTATAGTGTTCAGAAAGAGAAAAAGTAAGTATTTATTGAGAATAGTTTTTCTAATCAGAATTATCTCTCAATAATTACTCGGTCTCGCTACAAAATCCGAAGGATAAATCACTTATCTGATAGTAGATAATGAGAAAACACAGAAAGAAAAATAAATATTTAACAAACATATGTATTGGGAGGACTATATTACCTTGTACATCCTATATGCTATAATTATATTGGTATAGATATAAATAATATATAAAAATATAATATTATCTACATCTCTCAAATCAAGAATTTTGGTTTTCAGCCTTACCACTTGACTGACCGTATTTGTTAACCAATATTTTACATAATATTCTTAAATTACGTTTTCGCACCCTTTTTGCGCCATTTTCATGCGCATGGCACGTGAAACCAAATAAAGAAAGACAACAGAAAAAAATATTAGTAGTTGAGATGATTTAATCATTATCTTGTATTAATAATTAACTTATCGTTTTAGTTTCTTTATAATTATTATTTTTGTAATAAAACTTAGTATTTAAACGTAATGTCATCCGAATCAAAATGTTGTGAAGGCTGGAAGACAGGAGATTGTTGCGAAAGTGATGCATGCAATCCAGCGACGACAACAATAGGTTCCAAAATTGAAACCATGTACTCTCTGGGGAATGATGATATATGGGAATCTGATGATGAGAACCAAGAAATGAATAAAAAATGTGGAGAAGAAGAAGAATGGAATGTATCCAATATAAGGATAAACCATCTCAAAACTAATACAGTTGACGAGGAAGACACTTACACAGATCCAGCCAAGTTAAACTTACTGCTTGAAACTCTAGAGACTCGGTCAATTCGTAGAAAGTTTAATAAGCTGGGGTACATCGATGGGAAATCACAATGGCAGGAATATGGCTTACAAAGTGGTTTCAATGATGGGTTTTCAATAGGTGCACTGTTGGGTCTCCAAGTGGGTAAACTAGTGGCAATATTGCAAATGGAAAAAATGAAGAATGGTGATCAGATTGATTTTAATTTTGAAAAGATGGTGGAAGAGTTTGAGATTGGAAAATTTTTGCTGAGTGAGCATTTTGATTTTGTAAATGGTGATTTGATGTTAAAAAAGCAAAACAATGGAAGAACTGAAAATGAAAATAGTGCTTTATATCACCCAATATTGGAGAAATGGAAGACAAAAGCAAAACAACTTTTAAATGAATCATGAATGCTAACCAGAGAAAGAGTATTGTAACGGTTGATGCTTCAATAAATAACGTTGATGCACACCTTTAATCTTGTACTGCATAAATTATATTGTTTTTTTTTTGTTTAAGTGGTAATTCTTGGTACATATTATTTTTATTTATGATATTCGTCAAGTTCTTAATTATTATTGTAGATGAAAATGCATAATGATTTGATGTGGTTCTTAACTCGCGTAGGCACAAAAAAAAAAAAAGAAAAAGAGACGAAATATTAGGATTTTTCAAACAAATTATTTTATTATTAAAAGATTATTATTGTTAATATCATCATATCATCATATTACAAAAACCGTTATAATTAAAAAAAAAAATGTCAAAAAATCCTGAAGAAGAAGATTTTTTAATAAATATTGTGGAAGAATTGGATGATGATGATAACGTCAAGAATTTCAAACTAGAAAAAATCAATGGTAGCAAAAATGGACAAAACAGTGAACAAGATTTTTTAGCACATAAATTACAATTAGATTTTGAAACGCAAAGAAAGAAAGAAAGAAATAATGAGATTGATAAATCTGTTAATGGAGTTAAGGAAAAATTGGATTACAAGAAAGGCTTTTTGAATTCTCTTGAGATGAACAATCAAAAGAATAAGGAAAACATGAGACAAGAACAACAGGCTACAAATAAGCCAGACAGAAAACGTTATATAACGAAGACGCAACAAATAGAGGAGTTGAAGAAAGCTATTAGTAAATCTGAGAAAATCGGTAATATAACGCCTAAAGAGAACAAACAAGTAGTGACAGCACCTTCTTCTCCTTGTACTTCCTCTTCAGGTACTGAACAAAAACAAGATACATTAGGTTCAAACAAGAAAGGTAGGAAAGCAGTCCCCACCAACGTAAGCTTGTGCAAGAAAAAATATTCTTCATTATTTCTCCCATCCAAAAATAAAAAGAAGATGAATAAAAAGTCATCATTGCAAACCAAAAATGCTATTGATAATGAAGAGAAACCAGACAATATAAAATCAAGGTTTACCCAAAATTTAGCCAATGAGAAGAAAATAATGTTTGCTACAACAAACAAAAATGTACCAGTCAGGGAACACCATGTTGCATCGAAGATTATTTCTACTCCGCCTGCTGAAAACACGGAATTAGTTAATAAAATAGGGACAAATAGTGAAGAGAATGATAATGCTGACGCTGACTATACTGTGGCTGAAAATATCAAGCATATTAATAAAAAGATATATGAAGATATGGTTCCCCAGATCGCCACAGAGGATATTTATGAAATTTGTTTCGATGAGGACGATACTGAAAAAGAGAAAAATTTTGAGGAGGAAGATTTGGTGCTTGAATATGATGAAGAGGAGTTATATAAGAGAGTGTTCCCATGGCTCAAGTTCCATCATGAGGAAATTGCTGTAAAAAGGAAAGAGAATGATGCGAATAAAAAGGATACTGAAATAAACAGTAAAAATGAAGAAGAGGAAATAGCGATAGAAGGAGTTAACTTCTATGATGAAGAAGACGAAGAAGACGATAAAGATCCTAAAGGATGGGAAAAACCAATAATTGATGAAAAGGTTTTAGAATCTGTGAAGGATAAATTAGTGTACGACATTGATAATGATCGTATTGAAATCATTAATGATAGCTATGAAAAAGAAGAAGTAGAACAAATTGAGGGCATTGCAGATTCTTCTACGTATTTGGATCAAAAAGAATTAAAACCTAGTCTTAAGAAGAACTCTTCCGTGCCCACTATGTCTTACAAACAAACAAAAGTGAACTTCTCGAATATCGTGAAAGTTAAAGAAATAGAAAACAAAGAGCAACTTAAGCAACAATATGGAGACACTGATCTGAGCGATGGTGTGGATTTACATAAGATTCAAGAGAAATTGAAACTTGATAAAATGTACAAGGATGTCTTCGGTGACGATTATACAGACATCCAGAAGCAGATTATTGATAACATGAAACTGTTTGGATTTGACAGTCCGCTTGATGTGGAGATTCCAGCTGGATTTTCTGAAAAAGAAGAAGAATTAAAAGATTATGAAGACGAAGAAGTAATGTTTGAAGATATTGTATCGACAAATATTGTGGAAAGACATATTGTATCACAGGATTTCCAGCTACCAGCAAAAAATATGATAAGCAATAACAAGTCTGAAAAGTTATATAATTTGACAATGACAAATGATCAGATATTACTTGAGAGAAACACCAGAGAAAATAAGTTTGTTTAGTTATTCATGATAGTATATAATTTTTCAACCATTTTTTTAACTATAGAATACTTAATTAAAAATAAGATAGAAACATTTATTTATTTGGAGATAGTCAACACTCCAAGAAATTTAGGCGACATTGCGAGATATTTAATGTTTTCTATGGTCACATGGTTACATAATAAGGTACTCGTTATCGAAATAAGAGATGTAGCTTTCAAGAATTTCAGAATGCAAACTTTGTCTTTACATTATGAATGACCAATATTTATGTTTCCATGGCATATATTTACACTTTGCATGATCGATGAATGACTTTTTGAAGTTATTATCAGTGTGGACGGTGCTGCTAAGATTTTTCATATGAACTATTTATTGAAGGAGAGCGACAAAAGAAATCGAACACATTGCTATATCAATATGTTTAGCTATATATTGTATTACAAAATGGACGCATGTGTGTACAGCCCCAACATTTTATCTGTTATTGAAATTCGGATACAGCCTTGAAAGTAAGCACAAATGCAAATTCTAACATTATTTGTAATAACGAACCAATAGTACGATGCTCTCCAGTTGGTAACGTTGAACCCTACTTTGAGGATACCAACTGGGAAGATACCAATGAAGATGTGTACTAGTCCTAGCAAATATATGTCAGCTCATCTGCTACATTAAGCGAGACTTGACTAAGGCAATGGACACACACGATAACGACAGATAAACTGTCATGGATAAAGGTCTAAAAGTAAGCTAGTTCGGACTGTAACTGCAGACGCTGTTTGGATCCCTTTTGGATCCAATGATTTACAAAGGATGTTTTGCATTTGTTTTGTGTGTACTGTGAACGAAGCCTTATTTCTCTCTTCTGGGGGTCTAGTGACTATAAAAAAAATTCAACATGAAACTTTCGGCTGCACGCATGCATCCTGAGAATACACATGAAACGTATCCAAAAGTCAGTAAACTGCGCTGACTTCCATACTGAATTGCCAGTTTTATAAATTTGCAATTCTATTTTATCTCCTGCTTTGATTGCAGATTTTCAAATCATATATAATCGATGGTATATCCCTTCCTTTTTCTTTTCTATGGGCTTATGTTAAAAATTCTTTTTTTCTATCTTGTACATTAGTTTTTTTCCGAACACATATATACAAACTTAGACCCCAACCAAGCTCACTTTCATTTCTTAAACTTATAGACTCTTATAGAATTATTTTTTTTTAATTTAAAAAATTTTAAATTAAATACATTTGTCAGTTTTTTATACCTTCAAATCTACCATTTATTGTTCTTTTATAGTCATAACTATAATCAACAATAACTTTAAAGAGAATCATCCACTACTCCGTACACAAGAAAAAAATAAATTTTGATAGACACATAATAATAACTGCCCCTTGATTTAAGGTTTTCCTTCACTAGCAATTATTAAAAAGAAGCAATTTCACTTAGAAACGAGACCCGATTTTTATTTATTTATCATTTATATAAAATACATCGATATCTTCAATTATTAGGCAAGTATGTTCAGTGAAAATAACAACAACCACAGCTCCCCCAACTCAATTTACTCTTCATGCTTTTCCAGAAGTTCCACTCCTGTTAATTACGAAAGTTTAAGTGCCTATTCAAGTGCCAATAATACACCATTGCCAACAAAAGATTGTGAAATGCAATTTCCAACCGCTAGTGTTGCCGCCTCACCATCGAATGACACTGGCAACCCACCATCACCACCAAGCATTAAGCTTGAGCAACCTAGTCATAATGATTCAGTCAGAAATATTTGGAATAACAAGTCCTTATCCATAGATATTTCTAGAGCCAACAGCAAGATGGCAGGTAACAATTTGAGTCGTACATCAGGTGCCAATGGCCAAACTTCTTTCTTGCTTGATAGAAGCAACGCTATTTGGAACACCACGTTCACACCAAGCAGCGAATTCTTTGGTAAGAATATCACCTCTAACAATAGAAGCAACCACAGTAGTAACCTTTCCATCAGTAATAGCAATAATCTTACTGTTAGCAATAACAACAACAATAACAACAACCTTGGATACTTTGACAAGTCTCCAATGATGAGCAGCTTCGGTAACAACTTAGAAATTTATCCAGCTCACTCTAACTTGGTCACCCCAAGAAGTGCGGTCTTTAACTCTTTTGATGCTGCTGCCAATGCAAAGCCTATTATTACGCCAACCCAATTTAGCTTCGGCAGCAACAACAATGTCAACATGATGAGCTCTGAAATGTCTCTAAGTAATAAAAATGGCGCCACTAATCAAATCTTGGAATACTTTAGCAAGAATCAAAACACACAAATTAACCAATTAGGTATTGATGATGTTCAAAACATTAATTATGAGAGCATTTTTCAAAATAATATCCAATTGCCTAAGTTCTTTATGCCTGGCCAACAACAACAGACACATCTTGATAATCATTATGGTCATGATTATGGCATGAATCCATTGGTGTTAGTTGGTTTCAAGAATGGACGATTAGATATTTTTTACTATTGTTTAAACAGTATTCCTAATGGGTTGAACAATGGTGACATGGTTATTGTGGAAGCTGACCGCGGCAAGGACTTAGGTATGGTTGTTTCTACCAACATTTCTATTGATGATGCCAGAGTCCTCAAGATGATGCAAAACCAGGAGCAAAACGAAGCTTTAAAATTTGATGGCAATGCAAACACTAACGGTAATGTCGCCGCTACGCTTACTGCTGCTGCTGCTGCTGCTTCAAACAATATGATGAACGATAATAATAATAGCTTGCAAAGCACTCATATTCCAAAACAAATCTTAAGGGTTGCTATGCCAAATGAAGTGTCTCAAATTTACAACAAAGAAAGTGATGAATTAAAAGCGTTGAGCATCATGCAATCTAAGATTGGTGTCCATCAAACTCCAATGAAAGTTTTGGGTGCTGAGTACCAATGGGATAGAAGAAAGTTGACGTTCTACTATGTTGCTAATAAGAGAATTGATTTTAGAGATTTAGTAAAGGACATTTTCAGAATTTATAAGACCAGAATTTGGATGTGTGCTGTGATTCCAACCGACATGAGTATCAAGAATGAAATTGAGATGAATGATACCAGCATAAATGCCGGCGTTAATCAATTCAATAGTCTTGCAAATAGTAACAACAATTACTCCTATGTCAGTAACATGAACAACCATGCAAGAAACAACAGCTCTATTTCCAACTTTGTATTGCAACAACAAATGGCACCACTCCCTAGCTTTGAAATCCAAGCTCCTACCCCTACAAACTCTGTTTTTGAACAACCGCAAGAGTCAAGCTTGTTGGTTCCACAATTTAACAGCATTTGGGAAGCTTAGACTGGCAAGTTTTTTGCCTCGTTTTTTGCTTCATGGTTATTATTATACATTTTTGTTAAAATATATATATATACTCACATTCGGTACATATTAGACACATTTATACATCATTTTTTATTTTTATAAATAAATAAAAACATTTTTACAGATACAGTCTACGAATGGTTGTCGAAATTATAAAAGATTGAGTTGGTTTGATTGAAAGGGAAAAACAGATGACAAAAAAGTGTAAATAGACGCTTAATTAGTGAAGAATCAATTATAATAAATAAATATTTAAACATAAACCGAATGAATAAATGCTGCACGAGCACGAGTGTACTAAAGCAAATTAATAACACCATGTGGAAACTGCAATATGCTATTATTGGTATTATTCGTGGTGGTAAAGAAGGGAAGAATTGCTCATAACCAGTTATTGGCTCATCTTTATTGTTTATTTTTTTTTTTTTTACCTTTGTATTTATTGTTCCAATAAAGCTCACGTTCATTTTTTTGATTGATCCAGTTGACACATTTGAGTGCAAATTAATGCTCGACTTTTTTCTGTTTTATATGGGTAGAAACAGACGAAACGCGCGGACGCGCGACATTTATTGTAGAGTAGAAAATATGAGATGAAGTAAACGAAAATCAAAACAAAAGAGAAAAAAAAAGTAGATGAGCAAAAGAGGCAATAATGAATATTGATATGACATAACACTAACATTCATGTAACGATACAGTATTATAATAGAACAGAAGTATAGCTATAAAAAAATATGAAAGATCCAGAGAAGCTTATACAGGACCTTAAGAATGGGGAGCTCATACCGGAAAATACCGTCTTTGAGATCTGTGATAAAGTCATTGAAATTTTAATAGAAGAATCCAACATTGAAACCATTTCACCTCCGCTAATTATCTGTGGAGACTTGCATGGACAGTTTCAAGACTTATTGACGCTTTTTGAGGTATCGGGACCTTTAGAATGTCAAGGCAGCGATAGCAAATATTTATTCCTTGGAGATTTTGTAGATCGTGGATTTTACTCAGTCGAGACATTTCTTTTATTGGTATTGTACAAGTTGAGATATCCCAGTAGGATATATTTGATTCGTGGCAACCATGAGTCTAGATCTATCACCTCGATTTATGGGTTTTACGATGAATGCTTTAAAAAATATGGAAATGTCAACGTATGGAAATATTGCTGTGATTTGTTTGATTATTTAAGCCTTGGTGCGTACATAGAGGGTGGGATTTTTTGTATTCATGGAGGATTGTCACCAAACTTGGCAAATATTGATGATATTAAATATTTGAATAGAAAATTGGAAATTCCTAATGAAGGATTGATTTGTGACTTGCTTTGGAGCGATCCTGATGAAAATATTAACAATTGGAGAATTTCACCAAGAGGTGCAGGCTATTTGTTTGGTAAACCACAAGTGGAACAATTCAATCATATAAATGGATTGAACCTAATAGCTCGTGCGCACCAGCTAGTGATGGAAGGATACAAAGAATTATTTGATGGAAATTTGGTTACCGTTTGGTCAGCACCAAATTATTGTTATAGATGTGGAAATGTTGCATCTACATTGAAAATCAATGATGATTTGTCAAGAGAATACGTGATTTTTGAAACTAATATGGAAAATAATGATTTGAATTCTAATGGAAGAATGTTTCTGCCCCACAAAAATTCAATAAGTGAATACTTTTTGTAAACAGGAAAAGTATTTTCCATTCAATTTTTTTTTTGGCTCATTTCATTCATTTCTCACATCTAAGGCTATTATTATTATTATTATTATTATTATTTGTTTATGATAATCTAGATTATGGAAAAAGATGAAAAATCGTTTCACTTTATGTTGTTATTATTTAGAATTTTTTCATTTTTTTTACAGATTAATCGCTTTGCTTCACTCTTATTTATTTCTATATAATTTTACGCAAATTTTACTCTTCATTTCTATTTACATCATTACCACCAATGCTTTTGATTTCTAGGATCGCTTACTTTATATTATTGAAGTTTAATTGTAGACATTAAATAAAAATTCAACTATTACAAGTGAATCAATGGCTTTTTTTGTTTTCAAGGGTGGCGTAGATTCTAAAAATCAAAAAATAAAATAATGTTGCAAGAGACAGGTAGCAAACACAAGTAGAAAAACGTGTATGAATACAATACACATCAATATTCATTTAATTTACTTTATATTATATTATATTTTTGTGGGCGGCAGTGAGAGAGGCTAGAGAGTGAAGCAAAATAAAGATAACAGAAATCGGTGAGTAAAAATAATGATAACCAGTAACACACGATCCAGAGAAAATGAATGAAGGAAAGATAATAATAATAACAAAGGGATATGGGGTTAAATGCAATTAAATACAATTAAATACAAGTTAAAACTATATCAATAGTTCTAATATTCATCTTCTACTGGTTTCAACACATAATCCATATTATACCAGACAGCATCCTCGCCACCATATTTACAACTGCTAACGCCTTTATTTTCAAAATCCAATTTTTCGTAAAATGGAATCAAGTCTTCATGAGCAAGAATGGTGATTTTGGATCCTACTTGCTGATTACTCAACTTTTGAATATAGTCCTTAATCAAAAGTGATGCTAATTGCATGCCTCTATAATCTGGATGGATGGCAAGAGAATGGAGTGCGATGACATTGCCGGATTCTATATGGCCAGAATCAGCAACAGTTGGGTCAGCAACCATCATGGAGGGCTCAGTGATAGTCGATCCTTTAATCTTAGTAGACATGATGTGGCCGATTAACTTTTCATCAATAATGGTGGATTCTCTTTCTGGAATATATATATTCTCTTGTTTCTTTTCGGAGAAAGTTCTTACCAATAATGCAGAGGTAAGTTCAGGGCAGACAGCCAATCTGTATTTGATAGAAGCTTTGGAAGCAGCCTCGTTTGGTGGGAAACATGTGGACTCTAATTTTTCCACTTTTTCCAAATCATGCTTGGTTAATGGTCTGATGACCAAATGGGATGGCGGGTCATTAGATGAAATCATTGTTATTTATAGTTATATTATTGAAATCTTTACGATGTAGAGAGTAGTGCTGAGTGGGGAGAGAATGTAAGCAAGTGAGTAAGTAGATAAGTGTATTGAGGTTGTCAATGGTTTTTCACACTAATTGATATCTCTTCTTTGCACATCATATGGCAAAAAAAATATTTGTACATACGCTTGAAGAGATCAAAAAATTTTTCTTTTCTCTGTCTTTTATTTGTGACAATGTTGAATTTAAAATGTTTTAAACTTGTTTTAAACAGAAAAAAAAAAAGGAGCATATGTGCCCTGTTTTTAATATATAGAAGCCCTGACGAAAATTAAGAACTCTGCCAGTATGCTGCCCCTAATATTGGTTATTTGCACTGGTTTTATAATATTATATTATGTGTTAGAGATGATTAGTGTCAACAAAGGAATGCTAAAATTGCCTGTTATCAAAGAATGAAAAAAAAGACAAGCGCTACGCCGAAACATTTAGTGCTTGAAAATTGAATCATACATAAAAAAAATTAATATGCTGATCTGATTTCAGTTTATCGGGGTGCATAAGAAAATTATTATTATCGCGTTATGTTATCGCATTATTAAATAGATTTGATTTGATATCGTTTGATAATTCCAATCGTGATTTTTCTTTTTCAGAAAAATAAAATGGCAAGGTTTTCTTATATATTCCATTACTTATTCTTTTTTTTATAGTTTAATCTTTTCCCTAAGCCAATTTTTTTCAAGCTTATCATTTCTCTAAGC
This sequence comes from Saccharomycopsis schoenii, assembly GCA_010994365.1. NCBI lineage: Eukaryota > Fungi > Ascomycota > Saccharomycetes > Ascoideales > Saccharomycopsidaceae > Saccharomycopsis > Saccharomycopsis schoenii. The sequence goes on along the minus strand of JNFU01000019.1, from coordinate 215,994 downwards.
TTATCATCTTCTCTAAGCTAACCTTTTCTCTAAGCTAGTCGGTTCTATAAGTTAATCGATTCAATAAGTTAGTCTTCCCTTATAAGTTTGACTTCTTTGGATATTGTACTTAAGACACGGTAAACAGTCAGCCAGTCAACAATGCTTTACGAAAATCTATCCACGGTAACTAGTATCCTCTCTTTTACCAGCTTTCTTGTGGCTTTGCTTCCACAGCAGATCCACAATTACCAGCTTAAGTCGGTAGAAGGCATTTCCGTTTATATGCTTCTTTTCCTTTTTTGCGCAGATCTCTGCAATTTCCTTGGCTGTGTTCTCACCGATCAATTACCGTTCCAGTTCTACAATAGTTGCTACGCTTTAACAAACGATAGCGTGTTATTCTTTCAGTACTGGTTGTACAGAAATAACAAGCTGAAACATTTCCATCAATCATCAGTCAATACAAGGAAACACCCAAGTAACATAGACACAATTTTGCAAGAAGATGGCATTGACCCATATTGTCCAGAGAATGATTATGAGAATGAGGATGATTTAGAAGACAATGAAGGAATGCTCAATAGCGTTCTCAGCATAGGCAGTAATTTCTCAATTTCTAACAATATGATTACCACAGCGGCAACTTCCACGGTATTTCTTGCATCGCAGGTCTCGCATGCCTCAGCATACCCAGTCAGCCATTTAATGAAGACAGCTACTACGACTATCGATGAAAATTTGGATGAAGAAGTGAAAGATTTTGGATACTTAGTGGCCTACACATGTGCTTTTTTTTATACTGTCTGCCGAATTCCACAAATAATAAAGTTATTCAAAAACAAATCTGTTTTGGGATTTTCTTTAGGTTTCACTATTCTTGCTATCTCCGGTAATGTTTTCTACATTTCGTCCATCGTTCTCACGGCGATTTTCGATATTGAAGACGCCAAGCATAAAAACGCAAAGATATTGTTTTTATGGAATGAGCTACCTTACATGGTGGGAAATATCGGATCCATATTGATGGATATTGTTATCATCTGTCAGTATATTCATTATGCAAAACTTGATAAATTAAACTTAGAAGCACAGAATAAACAGTTGAAGAATTTGATCGATGGCGATGCTATTGATGAAGAAATTCAGCAGGAAATGGTCGATGAAAATACTAGTTTGTTGAACAATGAGTAGCTAACTCGTGCCTCATGGTCATAAATAATTAATATTCGTATATATATATGTAAATCTTGCTATCATTCAAAAAAAAAAAAAAATTAACTGCAGACAAGTTAATCTTATTGTGTTACGAACTGGCCTTGTGTACTTCCTAAGTATATATGTGTGTGTGTATGTGTGTATGTTCAGGTTCAAATATTCTTCCGGATATCCGTATGAATATATTTATTTTTGGGAAATTTTTCTCTCGATAAAAAAAAGAAGCGAAAATTTTTTCCGGTTCCTTGAAATGCCAATTGAGAATAGAATTGCTAACTGAGAATAGAATTAGTTGACTAACGAGATTGTTTAAATATAACAGGTAATCATTGGAGTAAACTTTGCACAATCAATAAGATAAATATTTTGATATTATCATATACTACAAAATAAAATAAAACATACATAAATACATAAATGTCTCAAGTAACAGTGGAGGAAAACCAAGTGGAAGTGGAAATAATAAAACCAGACCAAACAGAAATAGAGACATCTGCACAAGAAAAGCATGCCTCTTTGGAAGACGCCAATAGCTCGCCAACTGCTCCGGCTACGGAAAATATGACGTTACCCTTGGAATTGATGGATCAATGTATAGGTAAAAGAGTCTGGGTGATCATTGATTCCCCTAGAGAATTCGTTGCTACGTTGGTAGCCATTGATGATTTCGTGAATCTTGTATTGGAAGATGTTACTGAATACGACATGAGTGACCCTGAGAATTTGGGTATTAAGACCTATAAGAGACCTAAGATGTTATTGAATGCTAAATATATTGCTATGATTATCCCTAATGGAAAAGGTCCCGAGATTCCTGCTGCTGCTACATCTCTTCCTGAACTCGCTACTGCTTAATTTTTAATTCTTCTTTTCTATGTATATTAATTAACCTAATAAATACTACATCTTTAATTATTGAGATAAGTTCTTATTTTGACACGCATAAAATGTAATAATGCAGGTGGGGGCGACTATAATTAAAAGCACAAGAAAGAAAAAAAAATTGGTGGAACGGAATATACAGACAGCACTTTACTGTTAAGAGTTGCACGCTTTACCTAATGACAAACACTTTCTATTGCTGCCAATGAATGAAAATGAACCTTAGATAAAGGAAAGAAGCAATAAACAAATTAAATGGTCCAGAAAAGGAGGAGCAGAACAAGACTGATTCTGACACATAGCCAAAACTTGTATAATATATTCAAGAATGAAATCAAATTGGACAATACTCAAATAGATGAAGAATTACAAATCGCAAGTTTGGATATTGATTTCAATCAACTTGAGACTCAATTATTTGAGAAATTATTGCACTATGTGAAGATCCCTTTAAATTTGGAGAAATTTATGTTTTTCGGAATAGTGTATTGTGTCAATGAATTTTTGAAGAATTTTACGATTTTCCCAATTCAATTCATTTTAATTTCAAAAGAAGTATTCCATAAGAAGAGTAAACTAACTTTCAAGAAATTCGTTTACTTGGTTTATGATCCTTTGATTCGATTGTTGTTATTGGGATTCACTTTGATTTATTTGAAAAATTTGGATACTTTCAAGTTGTATCATGATATTCGAAGACAAAACGGAATAAAATTATATGTAATTATTCAATTATTGGAAATCTCAGATAAATTATTGACTACCTTCGGGCAAGACCTAGTAGATTATTTATCAAATTTGAAATTCATAATTTATTATAATAGAAACGACGAACGATCAACAACGTTGTTAATTAAGTTATTGATTATTTTCTCTGTTAATTTGATATATACAATTATCCATTCTGTTATCATAATCTATCAAATCATTTCCTTGAATGTTGCTATTAATAGTTATTCCAATTCCTTATTCACTTTGATTTTATCATCCCAGTTCTCAGAAATAAAGTCGACAATTTTTAAGAAATTCGATTCTCTAAATTATTTCCAGATTTTGATAAGTGATCTAATTGAAAGGTTCCAAATCTTGATTTTTTTAGTATTAATAAATTTTAGAAATTTGTTGGAATTGTTAAAAAATAATAATTATACTTCAGATTTAAATGTTTTGAAAATTTTGATTTATCCATCAATGTATGTATTTGGTAGTGAGATATTGGTTGATTGGCTAAAACATTGCTTTATAACAAAATACAATTTTTTAAATTTCAAAATTTATAATAGTTATTTGAAGATTTTAATTAATGATTTCATTGAGATACACTTTAAGAAAAATTACTCTAAAAAAAATACTAATAATTCATTTTCTGAATTTAATTTAAGCAACTCCAATAAAAATATATCAAAAAGATTAGGCTTACCAATATTTATCATCAATATAGTTTTCATAAAATTAGCTTGGCCATTAATCAATGAATTAATATTAGATGACGACCAGGATCAAGAAGGAACAATAAGTTTCAAATTGACCAACTCATTTTTGAATTTGCTACAATGGAGACAATCAATTGTTAAATATTTTAATTTTATGATAGTATTTTGCTCCATTTTTGTCACTTTCCTTTTATTGAGACTCATCACATCTTTTTCGCTTCTAAGATTTTCAGTTAATTTTAAAAATAGACACAGTAGCAAATTAATGATCAAGCCCAAAACTGTTTTGCCAACCCCTCCAGGTTCTCCCACAAAAACCAAGAAGACATCTAATAATGTGAAACTGTCTGCAGCAACAATGTCGAACACACAGAATTACTATGTGCCGACAAATGAAATGATTACGGGAACCGCTTCACTCAGTAAGAGCGATTTGCAACAGATAGTTGAAAATGACGAGTTAAATTTACACGAAAGCTCGATGATGTCTGTGCATGAGAAAAGATTGAAAAAGAGTAAGGAAACAATCTCAAATAATTGCAATGCAAATGCAAATAATATATTTATTAATGATGCCGATGAGAGTTTAGATGAAGTAGTGCGCTATAAAATGGTATCGAAGAATATTTACTAGACTCTATTAATCAACTTGCCACATATAACATATACTTTTGTTATTATGACAGATGATAGATAATATTGTTGTGTATATATGAAGATAGTACAATGTAGCTGCATAGTGTGAAATTTTATATCAGCTAGGGAAAGAAAAAGAGAAAAAATAAAGTAATACGCTAACAAAACAACAATTTGTGCAGGAATATATATTCATCGTTGAGGTTGGTAGAAAGGCTTATAGCGCCGTTGATTTGTATTTCATGTGCACATGAAGAAACGTATAATATTTTTTTTTTGAGTTCTTAAATCGGCCAATGATATTTGGAAGAAGCATATTTTTTCCCTTGAAAATGGAACAGCTTTGTAAAACATTAAATCTGAACATGCATGCATGATTGCATCTCCATACTTTAATTGCGTCTATACACTTTAGTACGTATATTTTTGAATACGTTTGTAAATTGATTGCTTACGTTAACTTCGGTAAAATATTTTTCGGAATTGATTCTTTTAAATATGTTGAATCGTGAGAGACAAAGTATAGTTTTGGAACCTCCATTGAAATGTTGATAATCAGATAAATAGATCATTGTTAAATAAGTGAACTATTATGCTCTGACTAAAGACTTTTTTATTATTTAAAAGAAGAAACTACGTTAATTTTACTTTTCCTTTCGCTTACTATTTCAGAATAGTTGTACCCAAGCACTTTTTTAGACTATTACTTTTTTTTTGTTACCATTCGAAGAAAAAAAAAAATAATAATAATAATAAAAATTAATTACTGCCATGTCTTACTGTTTAAAGCTGACCTTGAGGATAAACATTGTCATAAATTAACTTAATGAAACAGAAAATAATAAAAAAAAAATTTTATAGCTGCAAAAGTACGTAATGTAAACCTTGGATATACTGAATCTTCATGGGATAGCAAAAAAAAAATAGAATAATAATAACATTTATCCGAAGAAAAAAATAACTCCCATAAAATAAAATTTAAGCCTTTCTTATTTGTAAGCTTTCCTTGAACGTAAAAAACGTATTAGTGTGTGAAATGCTTGATTCTGTGTAATTCCTGACTAAAATAATTTGCAAAGTAAGTTTATTTCTAACTTTGTTAGAGTGCAAGCCATATTGATATATACTGGTATGCAAAAATCGGCGTAGACATACATATGTATACAATATAGTTTTTTGGGAGCTTTCTACTTTGAGCATCTGGGATGCATGATGATCTCTAATTATGACGCACCTAGTATTGCATGAAGCATTTCTGAAACTTTTTTGAATAAAACAACATCCCGCTTGTCCATATATGCATATGGATAAGGTTCAAGTTGAAACATGTTCACGGCAAATATTTCTCAAGAAGGAAAGATTACTTTAGTAAATATAAACTAGTAAACCTTGTATATCATTTTCTCTTTACCTTGCGTCTATTTACTCTTGTACGCAAGGAAAATAAATCGGTAAATCAAAGACTAACGTTTTTGAGGGTGTTACCTAGATGTTAGATTTAGCGTTGCCTCTTTCTGTATACATTTGTGTAAGATATTTTAGCGGGATAAAAATATTAGACACAATTTTATTGATCGCAACTAGTGACGCATATTTTGTATACATACTTTCAACATCCAGTAATTAATAATTCTTCATCACACAGGCCTCCTTTATTCATATCTTCACATTTCCTATATTGGAAATGTACAAACCATTAAATAAACATAAGGGAATTCAACCAATTCGCCTAGTATGATCAATCTGTATATTAAAACTTTGTTAATAATATATATTAAAATCATAGTTATTTTTTTTTTACTATATTAACATAGATATTCGCTATCAATGTTCAAAAAATCTATTAAAAAAAAAGCTGACCCAAAAACATTCATAAATTTATCAAACCAAATCTAAAGATTACCTGCTTCTATACAAATGATATCCTTCAGGAATATACTCACACTTATTGGAAATGCAGTATTAGTGGCATCTGCCACTAATTATGGTGCTACGCCAAATGGTCTTGCTTGTTCCTTCAAAAATGCTCCAGCCAATTTGGGTTTTGATGTTCGTCTTTTTGAGTACGATTTTGATGACCAGTCAGATTTTAACCAAGATTCTTATGTCAAAGGTGGTTATCTAACTCACTCGTTGATTGGTTCTGCTGAAGGGGTAGTCAACTATAACGTTATGTATAGTAACTATGGTACTGCTCCAGTAGCAGGTGAAGTATTTGGTATAGAGGCTGACTCTACTAATTTTACCGCAGAACTTACTTCATATTTCTACGCGGTTGAAGATGGTTTTTACTCTTTCGAATTGGATTACATTGATGATTCCGTTGGTTTATTTTTTGCATCCGACGGTGCATTCTTATGTTGTACAGATATAGAAACCCCATCGGACCAATCTACTTTCAACTATAATATTCTTACCTCCAAAGCACTTTTTGGTGATAAGGATCCTGCTCAATTATATCTTCAATATTTGGAACAGAACCAATACTATCCTTTGAAGATTGTCTTTACGAATATTATTGGTGGTTACAATCTTTCCTACACAATTACTACACCATCCGGTAATGTTGTCAGAACAGGTGATTCCGGATATTTTTTCTCTCCAAGTTCTGCTGACAATAGCGCATCCAATTGTAATTCAACTGGAATCAGCACTACAATTCACACAGACACCTCTAGTTGGACAGGCTCTACATCTTCAATTTCTACCCAGTATCCGGTACTGTCGACAGATGGTGTCACTGTTCATATCTTTAATCCAGATCCAACAACAACATTTGTATATGCTTGGACTGGTTTGACTACATCAAGTGCTTTTGTTACACCAAATGGTGCTGGTACTTGGACAGAAACTCTCTATACCCCAAGAGCTACTGATACAGAATACATTGCATGGACTGGTACACAAACCACTACTTACAGTACTTATGTAACTACGAATCCTAATGTTCATGTAACTGACTATGTTGAAACTCCAGATCCTAGAACTACAGTTACTGATGTATGGACAGGTGCTGGTCCTAGTACCACTACGTGGGGCGGTGGCCCAGCTGGAGATAATACTGTTACTGTCGAAGTCTTCACACCTCAAGGTACCGATACCGTCACTCAAGGCTGGACTGGCTCTACTACTTCTTACTCCACTTTCAATCCAGGTATTGCTAATCAACATGTCACTGTTTATGAAAATACTCCAGATGCTCGTTCTACCATATATACTCCTTGGACTGGTTTGACTGTTTCATCTGAAACATTACCAGTGGGAGAAGGAAACACCGTTACTGTGGAAGTGTTTACTCCAAGAGGTACTGATACAACCACTGTTGGATGGACTGGTACTTTTGAATCCACTTTCTCAACCACTGACCCACTGAATCCAAATCAGCATGCTACTGTCTTTGTAGAAACAAGTGATGCTAGAACTACACTTAGTTCTGTATACTCTGGCTCAACTATATCTTACTCTACTGGATCACCAGTGGGAGCTATTCAAGTTGTCACTGTGGACGTTTTCACTCCAAGGGCCACAGACAACTCTGTTGTTCAATGGACCGAAACCACTACATCTTGGACAACTGTCATTCCAGCTAATCTTAATACCCACGCTACTATCATTGAGTATAACCCAGATACTAGAACCACTACCACTGAAGTCTGGACAGGTTCTACCACATTATCTGTTACGGATTCTATTGATAACGCAGGCGATACCATCACTATTGAAATCTTTACTCCACAAGGTACTGACACAGTTACAAGTGGTTGGTCTGGYACTAGTACTTCCTATAATACTTTCAGCCCAGCTATACCTAGTGAACATGTCACTGTTTACGAGAATACTCCAGATGCTCGTATTACTTTGTACTATCCATGGACTGGTCTTGTTGAATCTTCTACAACCGAAGATGTTGGTCAAGGAGAAACTGTTACTGTTRATGTGTTTACTCCAAGAGGTACCGACACCAGTACTACCGGATGGACTGGTATCTATGATTCTACATATGCTACTACTGACCCAATAAACCCATATTACCATGCTACTGTGTATGTTGAAACTGCTGACGAGAGGGTTACTGCCACATTTGTTTATTCTGGTGCAGTTGATTCTACTACTACTGTGTTCCCAACCAATGGTGAACAAACTGTTTCTGTTGAGGTGTTCACTCCAAGAGCCACCGATAATTCCGTTGTCCAATGGACCGAAACTACTACATCTTGGACCACTGTCATTCCAGCTAATCTTAATACC
>JNFU01000019.1:14713-205693 GCA_010994365.1 Saccharomycopsis schoenii | reverse complement strand
ACTGAAATGTGGACTGGATCATATACTTCTTACTATACCGATGCTCCAGCTGATGCCAATGAAACTGCTATTGTATACGTTGATGTTCCAAAACCCACATTGTATTACACCGAAGTCTGGTCTAATGCATACACAAGTTACACTACGGAATTCCCATTGTTACCAAATGGTAATGTCATTGTTCATGAATTTGACCCTGCAGACTTTACCACTACAACCGAAACATGGACTGGTGATTTTACATCATATTACACAGCACCACTTGTCTCTGGTACGGTTGAAGTGTTTGATTTGGTTCCAGAAAGCACCACRACAGTTACCAACTACTGGCCTGGTGATTATACTGCTTACTACACAGCATATCCTATCAATCCAGCTGATGGTGTCACCGTTTATGAGAATGACCCACAACATGTGTACACCATTACTAGTCACGAAGTTGATACTCTTACATCCACTACATGTCCATTATCTAGAGAAACTGCTACTTCAACTGATTATACCAGCTCTAACAACTCTGGATCCGGATCTTCTACTACTTCAAATAATTTTGAAAACAGTAGTGGTGGATCTTCATCTGGAGCTTCCAGTTCGAGCAACTCCGAAAGCAGCAACAGTGAATCTTCTTCTGGCTCTGCTAGTTCCAATAATCCTGGAAGCGATAATATTGGATCTTCATCTGGAGCTTCCAGTTCGAGCAACTCCGAAAGCAGCAACAGTGAATCTTCTTCTGGCTCTGCTAGTTCCAATAATCCTGGAAACGATAATATTGGATCTTCATCTGACTCTACTGGTTCCTCTAATAGTTTTGATTCATCAAATGGTTCCGTTTCGCCTACTTCACAATCTACTGTATCATATGCCCCATCATCTACTCCAGAATCTGTTGCATCATCCACTCCATCTAATACTGGTTCCTCTACTGATAACAATTTTAGCAATAATGAAAATATTGCATCCACTACTCTTAGTGTTCAAACAGCAGCCTCTGCGGTTGCTTCTCAAATCACTTCTTCTGCATCTGATATTCAAGTTGAATATTCTAATGGAGCATCGATTAGAAAGCTTGGTTATAATATCTTCACTCTTTTAACCGCCTGCTTCATCGGTAGTATTATCATTTGATTAAGCTTCTATTCTAATGATATTATTCTATTGTTTTATTTTTCTTCTAATTTTACGTGAGCTACTACTTTTGCTCTGTCATTTTTTTGCTTTTAATTCTTCTCTTACATTATACCATTTCTACTCCTCTTATCTTCTTACTAGACATAACTTCTGTCTTGCTATTTGTATTTTCTTGATTCATTTTTCATATCATTCACACACATTTTTTGAATTTCTAGATCATTTATTATTCTCCATGTTTCTAATTTCGATTAATTTACTAGTTACTTCGTATTTCTAGCATATTTAGTCAATATACTTTTTTAACACGATTTTGTTATAATTTGATGTTTCGTAATTTTTTATTTCTCTTGTGCAACCGTGGCGCTTCCAAGTTTCAAAAATTAATGAACGCTCATAAGTGACTATAATCTGATCCAATGTCTTATGATATTATATAATAATAGTAATATATTAATAATAATATTAATGACGGCTATATATCTATAACAGGAAAAAAAAAAAGAAAAAGTTTTGAATGCAAAAATTGTGATTTACCAGAGTGATTCCGGAATCAACAAATATAGCCGACCTTGAAATTTACTTTTAAATTTAGATAATGCACATAAAATAATAGCAATGAATGAGCGTATGAATGAATGAATGAATTAATGAAAAAATAAAACTAAGAAAACATCAGTAAATAAATAAAATAACTATAGTCATGAATCACAAGGAGAGAAAAGTAATAATTGTTTGCACGTTAAGATTTTTATTATCACTATTATCATAAAAAAGGAAATAAAATATAATAATGAAAAGATTCAAATGAAAAAAACATAACGTGGAAGAGAATTTATCTAAAAAACAAAGTAATTATAGTAAAAACTACTATCTTTCTATTTTTGTTAAAAAAAAACGATGCTAATTAACGAGATAATAATTATGATGATCTGATATGAAATAATGGGAAACAATATTCAATATTTGTGGTATTAACAATCAAATCATTCTTGTCCAAAACCCATAGTTTCCTCAACGGCCCAAGTTAGTTTCTGCTCCAAAACTTCTTTATTTTCATAAGGGGGCAAGTCTATTCTATTAAAACAAGTATGGGATTTTGGTAATTGAGTAGCTTCACCTGCCTTTTCAATAGTGAATCTTCGAGGGCCATCAGAACCTTGGAGATCTTTGAACCCATTCACTGGGATTCTTGAAGTTCCCGTAGTAAATTGAAGTAATCTTGCACGACGTTCAGGTTCCCAACTAGAAATAATATCCCAGAACCAAGATATTACTTGATCTTGTTCTGAATAACCTCTATAATCTGTATTTTTCTTCCAATCAGCCAAGTCAATATCTTCTAAACCACCAATTAATAATTCTAACTCCTTTTCATCGAACACAGCAACCAAATCTTCGGGGATAAGTTCATGAAAACCCGAAAGGAAAGCCTTAAATTGTGATTCAACTCTTTTGTAAATTCTGAACTCAGCGACATATTCCACATACTCTTTTTTATTCTCATTAGTCACATCAATATTTCTGCCATTTGGAATCAAATCCACAATTTCTTTAGTACCAAACTTTTCAATTTCTTCACTGAAAGTAGGTTCAATAATACCTGTTATATCATTATTCAACATCCAAACCAATGAATTATAGTATTCATTATCTATACCTTCCATATCTTGAAGAACAATTTTTTTGCTAAGCATCATTTTATAAAAAGCACCAACGAAATGAGCATCCAAAAATCTTTTATGAAAAACAGCTAGACCAACAACTCTACCGATAAATTTGAAATAATTCAAATGCTCTGTATTCACAGAAGAATTAGGACTGATTTGTAATGTATAATTATCGTAAGCAGAATATTCAAATAAGCAATATTGGGGATCAAACATTCTATGAGATAATTCAGTAAAGAATTCTCTAGAGACACCACCATAATCCAAACCTTCTTCGCCTTTAAATTTAATCATTAATCTTTTCTTTAACTCTTCTGGAGTTTGTCTCATAATCTCGGAATAAGAATCATCAAATATGAAATCTCTACGGACTTCGATATGACATTGACCAGGTTGCACACGTAAACCAGGTTGAGATTTAAAATAAATCAATTTTCTACGGAAATCTCTTTTGTATTGAGGAACATTTTGATCAAGAGATGATGGTAATCTTGGATCATCCCAAGTAGTTGTCTTCGTGTTATGATCAACAAAGTACACTCTAGCAGTATTCGTTAATCTCATTTCCCAACCACTTGGTAATGGACCCAACTGAGAGACTGGTTGCTGTTGAATAGTCACTGTTGGGCCATACGTCCGAATGTATTGCTGTCTTCTAGGATCCACCCAAGTGGTAGTTCTTGTGTTATGATCAACAAAATAAGCACGACCTTCAGGAGTATGGCGCTGTTCCCAACCTGGAGGGAGATCGCCAAGACCAGAAGTTGTGGAATTATTGACAGACATTGAAAGTGCCTGTGAAGTATCAACTGCCGGAGTGGATGATCCAACGACGTTCACCACAACGCCGCTACCAGAGGAGGACGGAGCAGCAGCTAATGCTGAAGAGGCATGTGGAGCAGATATGGATGGTGCCGGAAGCAGCTGCAGGATGTGCGCTTGTTGTGAAGTGTTGCCATTAGATGTATTTGTGGTAGTAGTTGGCCTTTTCCAAGTGGTTGAGCGGGTGTTGTGATCAACGTAATAAGTTCTTCCAAAGCTATCGGTTTTACGTTCCCAACCTGGCGGTAATCTTCCATATTGATCCTCAAAAGAAGAATAAGTTCTGTCATCGACGGCACTAGCATTAGTATTATTTGATGTTGTTGTGGCGGAAGTAGTAGCAGTAGAGGAGGAATGATGTGTGATAGGATTTGATGATGCTGGAGCTGCTGATGTAGCCGCAGCGCTATTTTGAGTATGATTATTAGATGAATTGGACTGCGTTGCACTATTTTCGTTTTCATTTAGTCCGTGATTGGAAACAACCAAGACCAATCTTCCGCTGACAGAAGATGAGTCATTAGACTTTTGCAAGTTTTTAGTAATAGTATCTTGAAAATTTTCAATTGAAAAATCTATAACTTCATTGATTCTGATGTTGACGACACCCAAAAAACCTTGATCTTTCTTCTTGAATTTTTTCTGATCGAATACTTGGATGACAAGTAATGACGAGGCATCATCTGAATCGCTGACATCAAATTCAAAGGAATGGTTCCAGTATGGATTTAAAGTCCTTTTGCAGATTTTTGTGGACTTGGTCTGGTTACCATCAACAGTCAAAACTGCAAATGGGTCTGGGTACTTCAAAAGATCTCTTTTGTATAGGCCTTCCGCGGCAACTAATTTGACAGATATTCTAAATAAGGGCAAGACGTTAGTAATGTTCATATTTACTGATAAATTAAAGATTAGTAGCAATAGAACAGTTTAATACTTACTTTCTCGTCATTATATATGGATAGGAACACTATGTATGTATTACTGTGATCTTGCTTTCTGGTAGTGGATAAATGTAGACAAGCCACGCACGTAACTAGTATTATTATAATATAATCTTTGTCTGATCTCTTTTCTTTAGTTTCTTGTTCAAGCAAATTCTATTTTATCTAACTACTATATTTAGGAAGACTTCGGGAAAGGAAAGTTTGTAAAATGATCAATGAATGGATAGATGCAATGTTTCTCTGGCGATTGATGAAATGAATCTATAGCGGAACAAGCGTGGATATCAGACTACACAAATATATGCAACAAAAAGACAAACACACAAGATATACGGGACAGGTATCTGGCAGGAGATTGTACGAGCTGATGTAAATCAAAATAAAGTAAAAAAAGAAAAGGATTATATATTGAGTATTCGGTATTCTGCTATACAACACTGATTTTAAGAACAACAAACCAAATTCTGTTTCTATTACTTGGTCTCTTTTTTTTTTTGTTTTGTTTTTGTGTGGCAAATAAGTTTTTACTGAGAGAAAATTTTTATCTCTCAGTAGATTTTCTCTTATATAAGCCTTTCATCCAGCCTATCCGCACACTCGAGTTCGGATTATTTTCTTCTTTTCTCTTTAAGAATAAAAATAGCAACAGGAATTTCTGTCATTCACAGCAAAGTGGCACGTGGTGCACGTGAAATATTTAATTAAAGTGTTTAAAATTGTCATAGTGGTAACCACCTTCTCATAGGGGCATTTAATGACCATAAGGCCTTTGCTATATGGAATCTGACTAGCAGGAATGTGACAAATATATGTAGTTTGAGCACAACTGTTGGGTCGCTTTCATACTAAGAGGAATACCAGTTATTGATTACTGGCTGAAGTAGTACATATGAACCACCTTTGTTCCCAGATGCTGCCATCAACTTGTTAGCATTAGTAATACCAAATTATACATCTGCCTACAAGAGAGTTATAAAATACAAAAAATATTAGAATTTATGTGAGTTTGTTTTGTTTGTTCGTTAAGAGGAATGAATGAAATATAGAATATATATAAAAATGAAAACACCGTTAATAACAAAAACTATTGTGCTCTTGTATCATAACATCACTTTTATCACTTATGAACTTATTTCTTAGCAGTCAATCTTCTCAAGTAGAAAGCCAATTCTTCACCTTCCAAGATGTAACCATCAACTCTACCGGATTGACCTGGTCTGGATGAAATACAGGCGTATAATCTACCAGCACCGAATTGAGAATCCAAGGTGTTTTCAACCTTGGCGTTTGGAGCTCTAGCAGCTAATTTTCTTTCAACCTTTCTAGATTTCTTGGTTTCTTCTTCAGTGGCAGCAGCATTCTTCTTCTTACCTAAAGTCAAACCGTAGTGAGTTTCGTACCATTGTCTGAATGGAGTGGCATCGATTTGAACAATAGCAGACTTGGTCAAAGTGTTGGTTCTGACCAACTCGTTGTTAGATGGATGGTAGACGACACCAACAACTCTGGTCTTTCTGGAAATACCTTCAGAAGCCCATGAGAAGTTACCGGTTTCGATTCTTAAGGCTCTGTACTTCTTGTTACCACCTCTGGTTCTAACTTCGTGGATACGTTTAGCACCAATCTTGGTGTTGGCGGATTGACGACCTAATTCAAACTTTCTCTTCTTTCTGAATTGAGCTCTTTTAGCACCGGTGGCGGAACGCTTGTGACGAGAATCTCTAGAAATACCCATTTTCGACTAGTAAGATTGTTAGTAAAACTGTTCTATCAAAACTAAAATTAAATGATTGAAAATAAAAGATAAATATTTGGATAACAGTTAAAAGAGAGATGCACTTGATTTTTTTCATGCAAATTGGGCATTGCTTATGGTTAAAAAATTTTCTGACGATGCATGCCATAACTTTTACACCATGATCACGGAATTTAAACGGAACATGCTAGGAAGCTTGTTGGAATTGAAAACACTGGCTAACCCGATCCGGTGATATTTCCTTAACAATATGGAAAATAAAGGTGTATATTTCTTCTCAAAGTGCTAACGACCTTTAATATTTAATCATTTTATGTCTATTCATTATTCCCAGTCTCTAGAAGATTTGTTGTTGCAATATCACAAATTCATTCCTTGGTAGTCCTCACATTCTTCAAAGGATTAAACCATAATATCGTATATACCCCCAGTTTAACAGAATATCCACTAATTGATTCATCTTTCTATCCAACAGTTTTTCACAAACGTACCTTTTATTCTAATTAGTATTGCTTGAATATACAAAGGAAATTTAAATAAAAATGTAATAAACAGTTAAGTAAAGGAAAAGAGAGAAGAGTAATATTCAAATTCAAAAGATTGATAATATCGGAGGCTACTGAAAGAAAAAAAAAATAAAAAAAGAAAAATAATTCTCATTCACCGCTAACAAAATTTTCTGCCTAACATTGTTCTTCATATCTTTTTCAAATCTATTGTACGGATGTGCGACGCATACAAAATTGTTACATATTTGAAGCTACTTGAATGGCGGGCCGGCAGCTATTAAGAGAGCCGGTATAAAAAAATAAAAAGCTAGAGAAAAATGAACTAAATGATGTAGGGATGTGCTAAATTTGTGGGCAAAATCTAATAAATATAAAATATTAAAAAAATTGCAGCTGGGAAAAATAGAATATTCAACGTATTCTATTGCACGTGCTTATACATGCCCTTGTAATAAGCACGTGGCCAATATTTGGTTTGTAAACCTTTATTGATGCAAAGGAAAATTGCTTTTGTTGATCTGAGGCTTACTATATGGTATACAAAGCTGTTGATTTAGTGGCTTCAATTGATGCATGAAGAGCATGTTCAACCTTTTACAGATAATAAGTGAGGGATATGTGTTTTTATTCATACCAACAAACACTAGCCGACTATACTATAAGCAAAGCTTACTATTTCTTAGGGCAAAACAATATTTTTTTGCTGCTGAAATTCCTGTATTAAAGAAGTTAAGATATATAACTATATATCACCGAAAACGTAAACTAATCCTATATGATCTCCTACTGGCCCGTGTCCTGTTCTCAGTAGGTAAACAGTTACTAAATCGCATTAAATTAACCCACTATAGTTGCATGTAGGAAGGTTCAATGTCATAGGTTACTAAAAAACAAAAACCGACTTAAAATCTTGAATCATCCTCTAAAGCGAGTACCATAACAGTTCTTGCAGGACTGTAAATCATCAACGAATTTCTTCTGTTATTCCAGGGTTCATCATTAGTAAAATATCTACCATCCATATCAATTCTGTTGTGACCCCCAAATTTAGGTAAATCACTGTTCATGACAACTTTATACACACCAGGTAAATCCACACCAATTTTGTAATCAGAAAATGATTGTGAAGGATGGAAGTTAAACACAAACAAGCAATTGTTCTTCTCAAATACAATCATTTTATCAGATTCATGTTTTAATGAAATATATGTATTTGAAAATGGTTTCAACCAATGAATCTTCTTTTCCAAAGTTTGAATCTCCTTATCAAATTCATAAAGCCATCTGTATCTCAATAAAGGATCATCTATCAAATTGAATTGTCTTCTAGCATAGTGGTAAGATTGGGAATTTCCTTCCCTTGGGAAATCTAACCATTCAGGATGGCCAAATTCATTACCTTCAAAATTTAAATATCCTTCTCCACCTAAACTGCTAGTAATTAATCTGATCATTTTATGCAAAGCAATACCTCTATCAATTACAGGAGTCAATTCGGAAAGTACAGACATGTTAGTGTACATCTCTTTATCCATCAACCAAAATGCTAAAGTTTTATCACCAACTAATGCTTGATCATGTGATTCACAATAACATATGCACTTCTCGGTGTATCGTCTATTAGTCAATGTGTGGCAAATGTCACCCATATTCCATTGTTCGTCCTGCTTCTCCTTGAGTAACTTAATCCACATATCTGGAATTGCCATGGCTAATCGATAATCGAAACCAACCCCGCCCTTGGACAAGCTTAAGCATAATGTTGGGTATCCACTAACATCTTCAGCTATGGAGACAAATTTATGGGACTCATTAATTGGTTGTTGACTATATTGATCCAACATATAATTAGCCAACATTAGGTAGTTCATCCCATCAGGGTCAACGTTGCCACCAAAATACTCATTGTAATCTCCAGTGAATCCAACGCCTATACCATGGTGCTTATAAAGCATAGAAGTAACACCATCGAATCTGAACCCATCAAATTGATAGACGTCCAAGAAAAATTTCAAATTCGATAAGAGAAATCTTAAAACCTCATACTTACCATAATTGAAGTTCTTGGAATCCCAAAGTTCATGATTTCCCTTGCTACCATCGTGGAAATACTGATAATTTGAACCATCGTACAAGTTCAAGCCATCATCAACGTTTTTACTGGCATGAGAATGCACAACATCTAACAAAACGATAATTCCCATTCCATGAGCAGTGTCAATTAATTGCTTCAAATCTTCTGGGGAGCCGTATCTGGAACTAATAGCAAAAAAATTAGTAACTTGGTAACCGAATGACGCATAGTAGGCATGCTCCATAACAGCCATCAATTGAATGCAGTTATAATTCAAATCTTTAATTCTAGGCAACACGTTAGCAGTGAACTCATTGTAGCTACCAATCTTTGGTTCTGGAGTAGAGATGCCGACATGGCACTCGTAGATTCTCAAATCGGTATCATTAGTGCGAGGTGGTCTGGAGTTTTGAAACTGATAGGTGCTGGCAGGGTTCCAGAAGCGGGCATCGTAAACTGGTGCATCTGGGTTGGCAGTGGCACGAGTGATCCATGCTGGCAACCTATAGATTTTTTCGCCGGTGTTTGGCAAGGTCAACACAATCTTCACCTTGGAGTCGTGAGGAATGGCAAAAGACAATTCGCCACCTGGGGTCTTCTCCACTGGCTGCAAGACAATGGCGAAGTTCCCAAAGGCGTCCTTGGTCATCGGATGTGACTCTGTGTTCCAGCCGTTGAAGTCGCCCACGAGCGACGCGGCCACGGCATTGGGTGCCCACTCCTTGTACGTGATGGTCAAGCTCACAGGGTCAGCGTGGAACCCGTAGAACTTGTACGAGTCGCTGAAGGTTAGAATGTCTTTTGAAGTCGAATTGATCTTGCGGACCCACTCGTCAAACAACTTGTTTCTCTCCACCAACTGGGGCTTGAACGGCGTCAAGTAAGGGTCTATCTCAAGCGCAGTGTCAATAAGGCGCGTGTTGGCGGCGGCGGCAGCAGTAGAATCAGCAATCATTGTAAAAATACGCTTCTATTGATGGTTATCTGGATATATGATCGTATTGAATGGTGTGGTAAGCCGTAAAGATAACTTTATAGTTGCCTTCCCTCTACTTATCTCCCCAGCTGTTATTTTCCCATTTTCGCATGATTTCCTTCAAAATATATATATACTCTTCAGGTGCGCCTCTCTTTTTTTTCTTTTCTGGGTATATTCCCCCGCGTCTTCTCTTCTGTGACCTGTCAGGATTTACAATGCGCCAGAGAAATCATTCTGTTTTTAGGTTCTGTCATTTAGAGCTACGCCAGAAAAGTAAAAAAAAAATAATCCAAAAATACACGTGCAAAGCACGTGAAATACATGTTTTGCCCAGGTTGGCCTGATTTTTGCTTAAGTACGTTGTAAGTAGTTTCCAAAGCACATTTCTGGAAACCTAATTCCCATTGATTCTGCAATTTGGTTACATCGACCCCCCAACTTGAGGTAACTTGTGCGTGGTAAGTAGGCTTTAGTACTATATTTCTGAAACCTTTCTCGATTCCATCGCAGAAAGCAGCTCTCTATATTTACACACACTACGCTCACTCACTCTACTCTGTCTCTGTTCTGTGTGGGGGCAGCGTCAAATACACTCAGATGTTAATGAACTGAAAGCGAGGCAAAGATGAAATCTGTACTACAATACGTCTATGCTGTTACAGCTCTACAGCACACTGTACTGTGTTGCAGGCGAGATATATATTTAGATAGAAATAGTTATACACATGCATCTTAATGGCCGTTATTTCCAGCTTCTGTCCTTTTCCTCACCACCAAAGCGTCGTACTTCATCTCGCTGCTCCTTAGACTCAATCCAGCATTTTCCCTGGCACCAATCCCCAAAAACAACGGTCTTCTAGCGCTCTTTGGGCTGTCTTTGGTTGCGTCACCTTCCTGCTGCTTCGAACCGTCCTCTTCTTGGTACCCTAGCCCTTTCAAAAACGCAAGTCCAAACTTCTCCACTGGTATCTGCTCGTACGATTCCGCGGTAGGGTTCTCGCCTATATCTATTGCTGCATTACTCACCACCCTGTGACTTGGGCCAGCATTACCCTTTCTTTGTTTTCCCTGTCGTATGTTCATCCCGAATCCCATGACATCGTCATCATCTTCGGCCTCTTTGTACTTCGCCTTCCTCTGCTCGCTATTTGCAAATACCCTGTTCTTCGGAGGCACAATCACTAAATCATCGCCTCTTTCTTGCTTCTCCTTTTCCCGCTTTATTTGCTCTTCCTTCCCTGCATCATATGAGTCAATTTTCACTATTACCTCCTCCTCCTCCTCATTATTCTTCTTATCTCCAAATAAGCCGGTCTGCTTCAATTTTGTATTCTTTTTACCTGCAGTTCCAAGCTTGAACTTTGTATTCGTTTTTTTCTGGACCTTTCCTAGCAGTATTTTCATTTCTTTGACTAACGATCGGTTTCTAGAAGATTATGTCAAATAGTATTTTTTCTAATATTTTTGTAAGAATTTCTGTACAAAAAATTGAATGCATCAACTTGCCTTTTGTATTTTTTTTTTCTTTTTTATGAATTTTCTGCATGACAGAACTGACAAAGCAAATCGTAGAAAGAAAATGAAAATTATAGTACAAAAACTGCTGATAAACAACGAGTCATTCGGTTCTTCGTAATTTATTTTCATCCAGTAAATTCATTAATAAAAGTCTACAAGAATAGCAGAGTAATGGCCGAAAAACCTGTGGATGAAGGTGAAATGGTCTTTCCATTTGCTGACACCCCAGCGATAGTTAGATCACAACAAAAAGACGCGTACTATGAACAGCATTTAGCTATTCTTCTTCAAGACATAATCAAGACAATTAAAGGCGGGAACAGATTCCTTGTTAAATACTCTTCCCTTTTGGCTGTGATTAGTAAATTATTATATTTGTCGGTAACTACATTGTCCAATAAAAGAACATTAGGCGAACAATATGTAGATTTATTATATGTGGAAGAGAAACTGATTTCAAAAAATAGAAAAGTGCAAAAGCTCGCAAGTATGAAGAAGAAATTCGGGTTCGTTATAGTATATTGCCTTTTTCCTGTTGTGACAGACAAATTGGTTAAAAAGTTTAAGATGAATGATGATGATGATGATGATGATGAAAAGCATGAAAATCATGAGAATTGGAAACTTAAACTATTGAAATTGTTGAAATTTGGTTATACTTTGATAGAATTAAATTTGGCAATTTTCTATCTTACAGGAAAATATTATACACTCTCGAAGAGGTTTTTCAATCTTCGATACATTTTCGGGCATCAAGTGAGTGAGAACGACAATAATAATAGCGCTTACTCATCATCATTGGGCTACAAGATTCTTGGTACCTTAATGATATTGAAAATATTTCTAAATAATTCAAATTTAAAAAATTGGTTATCCCTAATTCGACAAAGTTGCACAAAGCAAGACCATATATCATCCATAACCAAGAGAGATAAAAATAATAGAGTATATGATGCAAGAACTGCAATTGAAAAATCATCCTCGTTTGCTTCTGGTAATAAAAATACTAACCTAAATTTGGCAAATTCAAAAAAGTTGCCATTCTTAAATAACAGATCCTGTATGCTTTGTCTTAATGATATGAAGGATCCTACATGCTTGAAATGTGGACATGTGTCTTGTTGGAATTGTATAATGTCATGGTGTCAAGATAACAGTAATGGTGACTGTCCATTGTGCCGTATGCCTATAGATAAACAGTTCATTCCTATTAAATGATAATTAATGTTTGATAGTATAACACCAATTGTGTATGGTGGCCCACGGATCATGGCATATTGATTGTCTATAGTCTAAACAGGGCACCTAGCTACAATTTTTTCAAATATAATGCAAAAATAACCACATGTTGTAGAGTTTAGTGTTGGCTTACATAGAAATACTAATTATATTTATTCTAGAATTGTAAATATTAATGTTTTTCGGGGAATCTATATATAATACAGTTGCTCTTCATTTCCCAAGAAATCTTGATACTTTTGCAATACTACTTTAGTATGTAATGAAAAGATTGTGTGATCCTATATAATAAGTATAATAAGCATGCATAATATTTTATCTACTTATTAGAATGCTAACTAGCTTTCATGATTTGGAATAGATTCAAATTCCGTAATGGATTAGTACCTGTTTCTTGTTCTTCTTCTTACCTTGCGGTTTCTTATGTAATCCAGAATTAGAATTGATATATGGGTTCTCACCTGTACTGATAATTTCATTGGCTTGTTTACTCAAACGTGCCAATGAAGAAGATGATGATGACGATTTACTCGATGAAATGCTCTCATTGTCTGAAGAATTGGTCACATTAATTCCTTGAGTAGGTCGAACAATTTTAAAAGTCATCTTCTTCGAGCCACTATTGCTTGCATAGTTATTTCCACTCAGTTGAAGGCTTTTTTTTGAGCCCATTGTGGTATATCTCACAGTTCTATTGACTTTAATTTTTGGAGTACTAGAAGTACTTGGTAATTCAGGGAAATCTTCGAAACTACTAGAGCCCCCACGACCATTTTTCTTATTTGCTGGTAAACTAACTGTTGATGAGGCCCAAGATGCAGATGAATCACTTAAAGTTAAATTACCGATTCTGGAAGATGCCTGATTGATCGACAGTGATTTGCCATTATTGAATCCAAATGATGATGAGGACGATGAAGGTGATAGTGACGGTGATGAAGAAGCAGTGTTTGACCATTTTTTGATATTTGCAGCAGACTTCTTCTTTTCTGTATTTCCGTAGGCTTGACCCAAAGTTGGGAATTTCTCATTCAGATTATTTACCACTGGTTGATATTTCTTCTTACCCTTGTTAACCCAGATAGCATTTTTTTCTACAATATTCTCACTACCTAGTACCGGGAACAGTTCATTGTAATTCAACTCTTTGAAATAATCAGCATATGCCTTTTTTAAAGCGTCGCAATTTCCATTCTTTGGTAATAATTCAATAAATTCTTGCAATAATAACGATAGTTCTTCATTATTTTGGTTGCTAAATAAGGATTCATAAAAGCTGATTAATTCTTTAGCTGAAATCTTCTTGTTTTTGAAATCTTTATTGAATTGCATGAATGCGTAAAATTCTTCTTGATTATAGTCTAAATAATGTCTGGCTCTTTCTTCAAATCGTAATGTTTTAACTTCTTTAGAATCTACGTCTGATTCTTCATTATCATGTTGATTTTTGGTATCAGGTAGCTTGAATGTTTGCAAATTAGATCTTAGATTCAAACTGATAGAATGCACTTCTTTCATATGTGCTTTTAATAAAATTTCATCGGCAAACACAACAAATTTTGTATCTAAGCAACTTTGCATGGTACAAACATAATGATCTGTTTTAAAATGTTCAAATAAATGATTATAGTCTTTGAAATACTTAATTACCTGCTGCTTTTCACAGATATGGCATTTTTCGTGCTTTTCCCTTAAATGAATTTTCAATTCGTCTTCTGAGTAGAAATATTTGTTTTCACAGAAGGCGCATTTTGGATGACCTTTAAATCCTAATTCCCCTTTATTTTTATGACTCCTTAATTCATTCATCGAATTATACAATGGAAGCTCACATTTGAAGACTTTTTTGAAATTAGAACAAATCAAGCAATAATACTTTTGATGTTCATTAGTGACATGCAATGATAGTTTATGGAATGAATCAAAGTTGGCTTTACACACCTTACAATTGTACTCCAATAATTTCACTACAACTTCTTTATCCTCCTTTGTCTCAAAATTCAACCCATGACTAGTATTGTAAAAATGGCCGATTTCATTATAGTTTTGTATTGTGGTTTTACCTGTTATTATTGGTAATTTTTCACTTGAATATTCATGTCTGCAAATGATACAGCTCTTTTTATCAAATAATCTCAACTGTCTGAAACAGCACGTATGACAAACTTTATGATTACATTCATAAATACCGATGTGCACCAACTCCTCAGTACAAATGGTGCAATAGTCATCGGAGTTTATATCATCCTCATCTTCGTCATCCTTGGTATCAGTCCCAGAACCATTCTGTTTAAACAACCCTTGCCATTTTTCATTCTGATTATTGTTGTTATTGTTCAATTTATCTTTACTGTTACTATTGCTGTTACTTCTTCGATTATTGTGACCTCTTCTACCCTTGTTATTGACATTACTATTACTCCCTTGTTTTCTTCCCTTGTTTCCATCCATTATCTATACTTATATCCTTCTTATATATTTAATTTATTCTCAAGCAATTTTTTTTTTTTGGATATTCAACTACTTTGTAATATTTCAAGAGATCTAGCGTATTATAGAATGTATTTCTAGTATTAACGAAATTAAACTAATATCGCTTTAGGAAATGCGAATCTTTTCCATTTTTCTTCTTTTCTTTTTTTTTCTTTTTTTTTTTTCACCTATTTGCTGAAAAAAAAATTGATATGATTAATAAAAATACTGTGAGTGAAATTTATCGGAGGAGTAAATTTTGTATGATGGAAGTAAATATAATAAAAAAAAAGAGTTCGCATATCGAGAATACCGTTTTCAACATGAGTATCATTAATGTTAAATCATTCAAAGCAAAATGTGTTGTAGATTCTGCACGCTTCATTTCTTATTCATTCATATCCTCAAAAATAAACTATGAATGTTAGCGCTACTTTAAATGTATTTAGATTAATTACTAATCCATCATTATGCCTTCCGCAATTTACTTTTGGAAGCTTCAATGAAATAAACTTCAGTTTACTCAAAGACCATAAAATAAAAGCAATAGTTTTAGATAAAGACAATTGTTTTGCTAAAGATCAAGAGTCCAAGGTGTATCCAGATTATCATGCTAACTGGAAAAACATGCAGGAACAATATCCAAATGCGGATTTAGTAATAGTTAGTAATTCCACTGGTTTAAAAGATGATATAAAAGCACAAACACTACAGAAAAATACAAACTTGAAAGTATTAATACATAAAGTTAAAAAACCAGGTTGCTATGTAGATATTTTGAATCACTTTAAAACTTATAAACCTTCAGAAATTGTGATTGTTGGTGATCGTTTATTCACGGATGTTTTGATGGCTAATATTATGGGATCTCATTCAGTTTGGCTAAGAAATGGAGTAGTCAAATCCAACAGTTTAATTTGTAAATTTGAAAGATTTTTCCATGACTTATTGATAAATAATAATTTCAAAGCCCCGGAAGTCAAATAGGTTGTTTTTTTGTACTATATTCGCTTTTCTACTTATAAAAAATTAATAATAGCAAATATATTGATTACATTATACAATAGTCTTAATAAATAAACTTTTTTTTGGAAAAACAAAAAAAAAAAAAGAAAGAAAATATTTCGTTCTCCAATAATATCAGCGTACAAACCTGAACACAATCATGATCAAATGTATGCTCTCATAGCAGGTTCAAGCTGTGCAAGTTTTTCAACATTTGTGGCTCTGTTGATTAATTCATTGATATTTCTTGTAACAACTCCATTACTGACTTTTCCAATACTTAATACCTTGGCGTTTATCAATTCCATGTTGACTCTAACAACTTCTCTTAAAACAGAATCCTTGATGTTGCTGGTTTTCATGTTTTGAATATAGAATGACAAGATTTCATCTCTAATGAAAATATCCAATAATTCATCTAATTTGAAATCGGAATCACATATGATGTTAGCAATAATGAAAATATGAACAGACAAAATTCCTTCAATACCGATATCACCAATTAATTCTTGTATATTTGGTGTTAATCTGAATGGAACAAGTTCATTATTTGAGATAAATGGAACTCTCTTAAAAGAAGCATTGCTCAAAAAACTTTGGCCGAGTCTATTTGCTGGATATTGATTAAAAATTTTGTTCATAGACAGCTCATTTGATGTTACCTTACCAGTGAAAATATTAACATCAATCTTATTAGGTTGTCTTGCTGTGATACTCATCAAATATGTAGTGAATATAAAAGATGAATACTGAGATGTGAAATTCTTTCTGAACAACCAAAAATCTTCAAACTTGTTGTATAGTTTTAAGAAATATTCTTTGAAAATAGTTTTCGGCGAATATAATTCTTGAACCTTTTTGAAAATCTCAACTCTCTTATTCAGATCGCTCCTATCGTCATTATCCATCAAATAAAATAGTGGGTCTTCAACATTGTTGCCTTTTTCAAGACAATGCTGTTCATAAATCTTGAAAAAATTCATTTGACCTCCTTGTTTTTCAATGATTCTAAATTGTGGAGAAAACGCAATAAAAAGTGGTGTCGTCAAAGAAATATTTCTAGATCTGGCTTGAGCTTTATCTTTAACTTCATCGTTCAATAATCTAAAAAACTGACTCAATTTCTCCTCTCTTCTTGAATGCCTACTTGAGGGATAATCTATAGAAAATTCATAAATTAATCCATTATTGCCTCTTATTTGTAATCGCTTTTCGCATGATGAATAATTTCGATGGAATTTTACATCAGATATAAATCTTTCAATTTTAGCAAAATCAGAATTTCCATCTTTATTCATCAAATATTGACCAAAAATCTCAATATTTTCAGGATAGTTGTGATGGAATTCGATTAATTCTGGACATAAATTCTCAAGATTAATTATAGAGAACCGTTTATCTAATTTTGTTTCAAACCTTTCTTTCCATTTAATTAATTTGCGAATGTATTCGACAAAAGTAGGTACGTTTGTTAAGAAGTCATTTTCAAATTCAATTCTGATGCTTCTAGTAAATACATTTCCACATACTTTTGCAATATTGGTCACCATAACATCTGGTAGTTTGGATTCTTTATTCAAATCAACCATTCTTGAATAAGTAAACATCCCGTCGTTCAATAAGATCATAATAAATCTGTAAGCATCTTCATCGGCGCTAGATTTGAATCTCAGAGTAACTTCATCAACAATTCTATCCATAGAATAAATTAAAAGTGGATGTGACTCTTTTGAGGCTCGTGTGATATCTTCTAAGAAAGTCCATGGTTGTCTTATAGCTTCTGGCATATCATCAATTGTAACAGCAATACCTGAGTCAGAATTATCATAACTCTTGTTTGCTTCAATATCGTCTCTCTTTTGACCATTGGTAATGGATTCAGTATCCTTACCTGTGGCATTAGAGTTAACGTCAGTCATCACAGCATCCTTATCAGGTTTCATATGTTCATCAGGCTGAGCATATATTTTATTAACCGCGGCTTCGGGCTTTTCATTAGCTTGCTTTCCCTCGCTTAACTCAGATTCAGGCATGCCGAATTTATGTAGCCTTGAACTCTGCTTGTCAACTTCATCCACCTTTGAGTCTTCCTCATTTTTGGGGCCTTCATCCTTAGCTTCTTCAGTGTTACTCTTGTTGAGTCCTTCAACGTTGTCTGTATCGGCGATTGTAATACTAGCCGTATCTGTTTGATCTTTAGCTGATTTAGTAGTTTTCTGTATACCTTCCTCTGAGTTGGCTGAACTGCGCCTAACGTTCGCTAATTCAGTTTCTTTTAGTTTGGACTCAACAGGCTTATCTGAAGCTTCGGATCGGACATTAACTAATGATATTTCCTGGTCACCTTCATCAGGTTTTTTAGCCAGATCATCAACAAGCTTTTCACGAGTTTTTTCATTAGAAGATTTAGAATTAATATTATTTTTTGAGACTATCATGCCATCATTTTCATTTGTAATTAACCGTTCAGTGTCGACATTTTCTTCATATTTGTCTTCTTTTTTATCAGCATCGGAGTTTTCCCTCTTGGATACATTGTTCGTACTTTCCTCAATTCCAGAATGTTCCACATCCAGTTCCTTTTTAGAAATATCAGTTTTCACGGGAGTTTCTCCAGCATTAGCTTTGGACTGTTCACCTCCAGCATCATTCATCTTGGTATCATCATCTACATA
Organism: Saccharomycopsis schoenii; assembly: GCA_010994365.1. NCBI lineage: Eukaryota > Fungi > Ascomycota > Saccharomycetes > Ascoideales > Saccharomycopsidaceae > Saccharomycopsis > Saccharomycopsis schoenii. Next base: position 186,899 of record JNFU01000019.1, on the reverse strand, counting down.
TTCCTTTTTAATCTCCTCTGAGTTCTGATAAGTCAAAGATTCGGTGTCCTTGATAGTTTTCGCTAACTCATCACCAATATCCAAAGGAGCTCCATCATCCTTAATTGCAGAGTAAATGTTTGTATCATCCTTGTGCAATGAACTATTTTTATCAGCACGTGATGTATTATCAGCATCTATTTTATCAGATTTCGCAACTTCAGTAACCACATCAGAAGGCATTTCATTGTTATCATTTTTATTTATTTTTTTTGCTTTTWCCTCTTGCGGCATGCTATTGTCCTTTGCAGCTTCTGTGGCATCCGGCTCACCATGAATATCGACAGAACCAAATTCATTAGATTGGCTATCCTTTTCAGTTGATTTCACATTCACGTCATTCACCTTTTCCTCCGAACTGGACCCTTCTTGTTGGTCCACTTCTCCGTTATGACTAGAACCAATGATGTCAGATTTTTGACTTAAAGTATCTAATTCAATATCATTCACTTTAACATCATGTTGCTTCAATTCATTATTATTGGTAGACAATGACCCAGCTTCAGCAATCATCACAGTATCCGTATCAACCCTGGTGTTCTCCTTCTTTCCTTCAGTGGATTTCATGATAGGATCGTCATTCAAAATTCCTTTAGTAGAAATCTCTTCTAATTCACTAGGCTTGTTCAAAGTTTCTTCATCATTATTCGTTGCCCTCTCCTCGACGAACAATGCTTTCCTTTCTTCAGATAAGTTTGTTTCCTTTTCGTTAGCTAAGTTTGGTTCTTTATCTGTAATGGCTTCTTTTTCTTTTGCTAATTTTGTTTCTTCTTCTTTAGCTAATTTTGCTTCTTCATCTTTARCTAATTTTGGTTCTTCATCTTTAACGCCTTCTTTTTCTTTTGCTAATTTTGTTTCTTCTTCTTTAGCTAATTTTGCTTCTTCATCTTTAGCTAATTTTGSTTCTTCATCTTTRWCGCCTTCTTTTTCTTTTGCTAATTTTGTTTCTTCATCTTTAACAGCTTCTTTTTCTTTTGCTAATTTTGTTTCTTCATCTTTAACAGCTTCTTTTTCTTTTGCTAAGTTAGTTTCTTCTTCTTTGGCTAATTTTTTGTCATTTTCTTTGGCTAATTTTGCTTCTTCTTCTTTAGCTAATTTTGCTTCCTTTTCCTTGGCTAATGCTGCATCTGCTTCAGTTTTCTTCATATTTGCTTTCATTCTTGCACTTTGCTTTTGAATCATCACATAATCATCCCTTGATACTCTTAATGGGAAATGAAGTGCTTGTGGATATCTCTTAGCAATCAACATCAAGATACTTTTAATTATATTTTTTTCTTTATGTGATAAAGAAGTTAATAACTGGGGAATAAAAGAAATCCAATACCAAACTGGAACTTCGCCCGAAAATTTGAAATACTCTTTAGTCAAGATCCCTTCTGGATCTTCTAAACTCAATAGCCACAATATGTTTGCTAAGCATCTTCTGGTTTGGTTATTTTTCAAGAGACCAGAAGCAGTGAGGAAACAAGTTAAAGCGTTTGAAGCATAAGTAATAGTTTGAGTAGAATATTTTACTTGGTTGCTTGACTGCTTCTTGAAAATATTGTTGTTGAAATTTCCCCATTCAAGCCAAGCAGTAGCAGATCTTGGATCAAGTGTAAGAGCATTAGTGAATGACATATTTGCATCATCGAGTGAGCCAAGTTTAGCTTGGAACATACCTTTCATGGAAAAAAAAGTTGCTTTTTGTGAATCACTAAAGAAGCTTAAGTTTGTGGTATTTATACTCTCAAGACCAATTTTAATTTCATTGGAATGTTTATGATGGCATCTTGCCTCTTCTAACAAACGAACAAATGCCTCATAGATTTCAATATTTGGTAAATTGTAAATTTTCAATAATTCCTGTGTAGCAACATCAGTTAAGTTATGTTCTCTGGCTGCCTTGGCAAATCTATTAATCATAAAAGCTATTTCATGCGAGCCTCTAAAGTCTTGAGATCCACCATTATTATTGCCTAAGAATGGGCGATTCAAAACACGCAAAATATTATACATATGGATTCTATGGCATACCAAATCATTCCAAACTAAGATATCATCAGACACATTAGGTAATCTTTCTCTCCAGGTGTTGAGTACATCAGTTAATTCAGTTATCTTGGCCTCTGAGTTTTGAACATTAGTAGTCATTATAGAACCAAATATTTTTGCGGCTTCTCCGTATTCCACGTACTGTTGAAAAACATGAAGTAAAGACTTATGAGCATTTGTTGGTCTTTCCGGTAGTGTTATCCACTTGGATATGGCTAGTTCCAAACCTTCTTCGCAACTCTTGCTAACATCTGTAATATACTGCTGCTGCAGGATGACACCTTGAAGGCAAATTAAAGATTTGAAAACCTGATTTCGTGGAGTCGGTAAACAATTCTGAAGATATTGTTCAAATATATCTTTCGAATCAATCCAATTTGCTATTCTCCATCCACTTTCTAGCATTAAATCAACAAAACCTTCAGATTTAGCAACTTCGGCCAAAAGATCCCATTGCTGCAAGTTTTCAGCACAAGAAACCCAATGACTCTCCCATAGCATATATTCAGAGTCACTATATGTATCATATCCGGATCTAGCTTTCATTTGGGATTCTTCGTAAAACTTCATAGCTTTATCGTAGATTTCAACTTGTTCAAAAGAAAGCGCTTTAGTAGTAGAATCAAATTTTGCACGCTTTCTCCATAAACCAAAGTAAAGATCCCTTTCTTGCAACTTTGATAAAATACCACAATAGGCATTATTCGCAATTTCAATGGTTTCTTCATTTTTGACAGAGGAACGTATTCTCTCTATCAAAGAAATTGCATCGTATGGGTCATTAAAAGTATCGCCAAGATATTCAAGAATTGCCGGTGGTAATAAAAAGCCTTCGCATTTGCTAATACCATTTAATAACCCTTGAACAACATTATATTTGCTGCTAGAGTACCTCAAAATGTACTCTTTACTCAAAAGCAGAACTAGTGACTTAGATAACGATAATTTAACTCCACGATCAAGATTCTCAGCAGCAAACACAAAAATATCTGGCCATCCATCATTTGAAATAGAAACATCATACCTTTGAATCTCCATAAGAGGAATGAGAATATCGTCCGACGTAATAATTCTTGAATCCTCTAAAAATGATTTATGATTAGAAATCAATGTCTCAAGCTCTTCGCTAGCATATAAATCATTCTGACTTTCACTACTGAGAGTGGCAATTTTTTCTAAGTAACTTAGAGGCGCGAATTTATAATCGTCGTCAATCAAAGAAACATTGATTTTTGAATTGATTGACGCAAGCAAAAGCTCAGAGGCTTGTACAAGCCAGGGATAAGTCTTCAAGAAACGCCACGTCTGATGCTTGAAGATGTAAAACAACCTATCTTCAAAATTTGGTTCTATACTATCGTTTAAAATCTTCATAAATCTTCTTCGAATACCGACATCTTGAACTTTGGTACCTGCTATAAACGGTTCTTGTAACCTTTGAGTAAGATCAGAATATTCAAAAGAAGGATCCTCAAAAATTCGAATTAAAATTTTATAAAATACTTTAATTATTTCCAGAGGAACATCTGCTCTTTCTTCAAAGCACATCATCTTAGATAAAATAGCTGCCTTCTCTTTACTTGTTGGGAAAAGATTTTCCTTATTGAAAACAAATTTGTAAATAATTTTCAAGACCTTAGATAGAATATTGTAATCATTGGTTTTTTCTATAAGCTGTGCTAATATACTAATATAAACTCTTCTTTGCTCACCCAAATATGATATTCTCAGTGCTGAAAAACACAATATCCTATCCAATAATTTAGAAGTCATTTTTGCCTCATCGCTTAAATCCATTTGGTTATTTCCCGATTTTTGATTATTAATGGTAACATGATCTTTACACAATTTTGCAAAACCCTTCATTATAATAGGGAAGAGAGAATTTAATCTCTCCGGTTTATAATTAGCTACAGTCCAGCACAATGTAACACCTGCAGCAAGAGATGATGTATTACTTAAATCTTCATTGATGACACTCGTAAGAAGATTCAAGAAATTCTTAATATCTTCGATTTCAAACTCTTGGTCCTCCTCACCATCTTCTCGTATGGCCTTCAAAATTATTCTCAAAACCTTTTGCAAAGTTTCTTGTACGTCATGGTTATCTGATCTAATTGCTTTTTCCAAAAGTTTTTGCAAATTACTAAGATTCTCAATTATCCAGGAACTTGACTTGTATTCCAATATAATTTTCAATACTTCCAATGAGTTCATACAATAGCACAAAATATTATTATTTGTAGTATTCTTGAAATCTGGTTCTATCAAGAATTTATCAAAAAATGATAGTTCAATTGTCTTTATATCAGGCCAATAATCTACATCCAATAGCTTATGGACCACACAAAGAGCTCTCTTGCCAAGATCTGCGGAATTTGATCTCAGGGTATTGATGCATATATATCTAATCAAAAGAGTGATGAATCCCTCTCTTTCACCAACCGCGATAGAGTAATCATCAGGAGTAGAATATTCCTTGCAAGATTCAGTAAACTTATTTTGTGGTGCACTTTTCTTACCTCTTGAAATACTTTCCCAATACAAAATCATTTCAGCTATCTCTATAGCCAAGGTCTGGTTTTCAATAGATGAATTATGCGCTATTGTTAGTTTTCCCATGGCGCTAATAGCTGGTCCAATGAAGTGATGTCTAGCATGATAAAAGAGATCCAAGTGCGTTACCATAAATTTAAAAACGTTTATAGTATTGTTAACCACGAGTCCATTCTCAGAAATTACTCTTCTGGCATATTTTAACCAAGAAATATCTAAATTGCCGTTCGCATCAGTATCAAATAGCATTGGGGCTAACAAGTCTAATGATTGTTTTACCAAGTATCTTGTTTCAGAATTATGATCTCTCAATAAAGCAAAAAGTATATGATTTCTGATTTTAGACGGTGTCGCGTAGACACTAATAAAATAGCTTGTGGTCAAATAAGAAACATGTTTTGTTACTATGTCTTCCATAGTGAAAAAAGACCAATTAAATTTAATAATATCCTTTCTCAAACCTTCGATCACATCTGTAGCGTACTTTATCAAAAATGATGTAATTTGAAGTAACTGTATCCTATATTCATTAAGGCCATCATTTATTTTATCATTTATAGGAGCACCCGCCTTCCATATTTTTGAATGCAAAACATTAACCCACTCAGATATTGTTTTCGAACCCATATCAATACATAGTTTTTTGACATTCCCTTGGTGCCTTTGGAATATCATTATTGGAAGAACAATATATATGGATATCAATATTTTAAGCTTATATGTTGAATGTGGATCAATAAATTTATTAAAGCATTTTAAAAGATATTCTTGCTTCTTTTCAATATCATTTGATTTAACCACTTCCTCTAATAAGTACTGTCCAAACTTCATATTGACGTGTACGTTTTCAGTAGTTACAAATTCAGCAAATGACACTAATGTATCGACATCTTTTGTAATTTGCATAAATTGTATCATTAACAATTCAAAAGAATCAATTGCTCTGGATAATTGAAAGAAATAAGATGTATCTCTATATTCAAACTTTTTAGTCTCTTCTATAATAGACTTCGTAGAATCATATAGTTTTTTGAAGGTTTCCAAATTTTCCTTCATCCATTTTGGTTCATTCGATGTGATTGCAATAATCATATCCATCAAGTTGGCATATTTAACAGCTCGAATTTTCAAATCAGATTCTTCATTGAAACTTGTGATAAATTTTGCCAAATGCTTGGATACAGAATCTCGAATATTGGAAAAGGAATTTATAAAATAGTAAAGTTTATCTTGTCTTTTACCAAAATGCTTCAAATAATAAGCTGCAGTCTCTGTAGGAAACTTGTCAAAAAACTTGCCAATCGGTGTTCTGAATGGAGAGTTATGAACTCTTCTTAAATTTTTCTCAAGATATTCAAATATATCAGCTATTTGTGGTATAAATTTGAATGACATTGGTGGTAATAAATGAAAAATATTCAAAATACCACAAACAATTTTCATAACGGAGTTCGAGTCCAAATCTTGATTTGATAAAGAATGCAAATTTTGTGGGGTTGCCCATGATTTCAAATGGTCCAATAGCTTAGTGCCTATTTCAACTTTAAAATATCCCTTTAATAGAACAATCAAATTGGCTAGAACCTCTAGGTTAGATACATTCAACTTTCTATAATCCGATAAATTGGATAAAATTGGTCTTAATCCATTCTGGAGCAATTCTTTAGGCAACTTTGAAACACCAGATATAGCTGTACTGAGAGCCTTATCAGCACAATCAATGACTCTCGAATCTTTAGCACTAAGGGATTTAAACAAAACGGCTAATATATTCATTTTGGAAATAGTTTGAGAAGATGCATTCAAATATTCAGGAACCTGCAATATCGTTTTCAAAAGATTTATAGAAGAACATTTCAACTGAATCCATAATTCTTTAGTATCATGATCAATTGGTTTACTATTTCTAAAGAATAAGCTATCATCCGCTTCAATTATGGTTATTACTTCTCTCAACAAGGATTGAACTTCTGGAATAAATGAGTACTCTGATTTAGGAATAGACAACCAGAAATTTATGGCTTCAATATTACCGATCCTAATCGAAACAGGGAGAAATCTTAATGGCTTTCCAAAAATATTATTCAATAAGATCGTTCTTATTGGATCCACAATATCATTGAGAGAAACTTTCAATGATTCGGCTAATAGTTGCAAGCACTGTTTTGAAGTATTTCTAACGATCTCTGTGCAATTCGACAGATCAGACAATAAAATTGATGTTAAGCCATTTGGTAAAGATCCGACATCATCTATATCCTGATTGCATTCAACTATAATTTTCTTTATTAATGAAATAGAAACTTCGTTGATATCATGACAATATGTAAATGATTTATCCTTAAGCACAAAAAATAATGCTTTGATCAATTCATTTTGATACCTTGAGAACCACGACATTGGTATTTTAATTTTCTCTATCAAAGTTTGCAAACCCAAAACACCGCCATATTTCTTATAATATAATGAGTCGTAGCAAGAATGGAAAAAACCAACTAGTAATGACCTGTAAATAACAAAATGCAAGCTATTTTCAAAATTTCCAAATGCGATCTTTGAAAATTCAGAAATGCATTCAAGAACAAAAACACCACAATTTCTAACTGATTCATACTTTGAACTTAACGCAAAAATAATACTATTTAAAAATACATGTTCATTGATAAATACTTTTCCTTCACCATCATTGATATTAAATGCTCTCTCTTGGCGCTTTTTCATAATGTGCCTGCTGAGATAAAGTTGGCAGAAATGGAAAGTTAAATTTTTGGATAAGTCCATAACTTCTTCATTTAACTCGGAGATATTACTAGCTAAAAATATACTTATCAATAAATTTTCTGTTAGTTCTTCTCGATTTGATAATTTTCTTGGGTTGCAAACCATTTCCTTATCTAAAAGCTTTTCATCCTCCAAGCCTTCCCTCTTCATGATAATAGAAACTCCATTAACTAGCAATTCAGAGTAGTTCTCCGGTAAATCAGTTGAGTCAATGAATAATTTCAAAATATTAGATAAATAACGGAATGCATTGATACAGTAGTGCTTCTTGGTTAAATCGTTGTCTAAATCGGCATTGTTCAAAATTGTGATAGCAGAAGCTATACCTGATCCTATAGATAAACTTTTAGAAGAGTACACATTTTCAAATTTTATAAACAATTCTTGGCTTAACGGGGACTGTGGGCTCAAGTCGTAAGGAGCTTCAATAAAAGATCGATTTCTTCCACCGAGTTTACCTAGTAGTCTAGCAACTCTATGTGCTAGAGAACTTTCAGTGTGAATTTGCTTCCAACAAACTTTCATAATATTTTCTATTTGAGGAGCCATAATAGGATCTATAAAAGACGCAGTGAAATTTTCATAGATTATTTCCAAAAATGTAATACCTAAGGAAGTCAAATCATCACTAGATTCAGTGTCTAAAGCAATAACTAAAGGTCCTAACATAAATTTCAAGTAAGCTGGTATTCTAGTTGTTTGAATAGGAGCATTTAAACATATTTCAACATAAAGCTGCTGATATACATCAGATCTAGAAGTTTGGCTTAAATTGCTAAATGTTTCCAAAACATTTTTCATGATAGGTAAAACCTTATTACAAGATGAGTCACTCTTATTGATATTAATAGCTTTGAAGATGATATTAATTAACTGATAGTAAACCTCAGGATTATCCAGCAACTTAGCAAATTTCAAGCAGTCTAGTATCAAATCAGTAACATGTAGTAATAGTAAAGATTCATTTGACCTTGAGTTTGAGTTCAACGATAATAATGCTAATTTAAAAATACCAAAAAAAGTATGTTTGCACAATTGGGTATATGTGTGCAATTCTTCCAATTTGGATCCAAGATATGTTATAGTAATACCAAAAAAATTGGATGACGTCAGATCATGATTAAAGAAAAAGTAAAAAAAATATACCAAGCTGTCATTTTCATATACTTGAGCAAGAAGAAAGGAAATATTCTCTTTGAAAATTTCATTAAAGGTACTAATATCAATTTTTACAAACATAGTGGAAATTAATTCAATCATCTCTTTTTCATCTTTTGAAATCTTGTTATGTAAATTAAAATGTTTGAATGTGAGTTTGTCATTTTTGTTCGAATCATCAATTGGAGCCCTAAAGTACTTCATGAGAAGGATACATTCCATTAATAATTTTTTCAAAATATTTACTTGTTCAGAATTGAACAGATTAGAAGTATTGTTCCAAGTTTGGACGTTGTATTCTGAAGATGGCGGTACTGGATTTGTTTGATTCAAGACTAAAAAAGCATTCTTCAAAAAAGATAATAATGTCCTGATATAGATCTTGAATTCCTTTAATGTTGTCATGCTTTGACTGTTATTGATCTTAATAGGTAATTCATCCTTAAGAGTAAAAAATATCAACGGGTTTTGTTCAGCTGTATCATCAGAAGTTTCTGTTGTCATTTCTATATCTTTATCATATTTAGAGTTACATTCACTTTCAACAATACAACTAATATCTAACGATGAGTCATTGTCAACCTGAACTAGTTCATGCAAATCTATGGAACTATAAATGTCAATAATACATGACTTCTCATTCAAATCAGATTCTTCTAGTTTAGAATTTTCATGATTTTTCTTAGCTTCTCTATCACTGAGTTGTTGCTTGTACAAAACACTCTTAAAATAATAATTCAATAGTTCAAATCTATTAGTGAAAGCATTAATAATAATAAAACTCAAAGTTCTTCCTTGATCTTTTGGTAATTTGACTATAACTTCAAATAAATTAACCAATAATTTACTACCCAATAGTTGTAAAGTGGATATGCCAAAAGTACAATTCTGCAATAAGTCAGCAAAAATAGATACAGCCTTCCATATCTGTTTTGAATTCAATTCATTTCTAACATGATGCAAAAAATCAGCAAAAATGGAGTATGCTAATTGATTTAAGGAGTCTGGATTGGTTAGCATATCACCAATTAAAACGCCCTCTGTTAAAAGAATATCTAATTTGGGCACAAATAAAGATTTGATATTAGAAGATAAGATATGTCTTGTTGCCAATAATAATTCCTTTCTGCTGATATATAGTTCATTCGGGCAGTCTTCTAGTAATCTTATAATTATATCTGGTATATCTTTTTGGGCATCTTTAGATAAACAAGATGTGATATAACCCCTGATCGAAGCATATGCCAAAAAATTAGCAGATTTTACTTGCGCAGATATAAATTCTTCATAAGCTTTTTTATTTTTAATCTTAGGGGATACAGTCTTTTGGATTCTACTGTTACCACTCGTTTCTTGACTAGTCTCTTTCTGAGCCGATGCCTCTAATTTTAAAAATGCAATTACTCTCGGAATAAATGTCGGCAATGTAAGATTAACCAATTGTTTGTAAATGTTAATCAAACCAACAATTGTTACTGGACATTCAGCTAAAGTTTTAAAAGATTTCATTCCTGGTTTTAATAATGGTGGAAGATTTGGTTTGTTACCAGAACTGGATGAATTGTTGACATCTGATTTAGGAGAAGACGGAGTATCTACCAAATTTTCTATGCTTGTATCTTGGACATTGTCATTGTTTTGATCATTAAAACTTTCATTCATCAAAGATGGCATACTAGAGTAAATTTCTAGAACTATTGCAATGAAAGGCTGTGCTTGGTTCAATAATTTATCCTTGTATAATTTATGTAAATCAGCTATGATCTTGATACTCAAAATAGCATTTTCCTCATTATCGCTTTTCAAAATTATGTATAATTGTTCAACCAAATCAACCACATGAGATTCAAATGCCTTATTGGATATCAAACGAAAAATGATTTCTAGGGTGATATTTCTTAGCTTATGATCAAAACTTAATATTTGAAAACTGACAGGAATAGTTTGTAAATATTTGAGTAATACTGGATACACTGTAGTTAAAAATAAGCCATAATCCTTGCTGCTAACAAAAGATTCAATGTTATCACATAACTCAGTTAAAATTGAATGTTTGGATTTATTATCAAGGCTATCACTTGCCAACCTGTTAGCCAAATGTCTGATTTGTTCACTGTAACTCATTCAGAAACTTTTTCAGTGGTAAACAATAATAATCAATTAATAAATCAGCTTCAATTAAAAGTTAGGCAAAACAACCTGAATATTTTTAACAAAAAAATATTATTATATAAAATATCGATTGTATTTGTATTCTTTGTAGACTTGAAGAAGCCAAATTGTAATTATAGGAAAATCCAAACGCGAAACTATTAGGCATAGTATTACTTGAGAAAAAAAGCAGAAAAAACAAATATATTTCATCTTATGAAAGAGGATATGTTGAAATACTGGAATTTACATTTGGTCACGTGAGTGGAATTTCTAAGTATATATGTTGTGCTTAACGCATATTATTGCATTAGTTTTGAGCCCACTGAAATTATCTGTAAATTTTAGTTTTGTTGTCAAAATAGAAAAAAGAAGAGAAAGGATAACAAACTTATATTTGTACATTATCAATTTGTGCGGTACGAATACTCGCTTAGTATTCACATTAGCTTGTTTATTAGTTTTAATCATAAGTTGTTATCAGTTTGATTGTTATTTTAACTGGTTTCAACTTGATATATATTTTGGTTGTGTAATAATAGATTGGTTATCATTATGTCCTTATTTTTCAAAGCCCCATTAGACATTGAGATACGACTTGAAGATGAAGAAAACCGTAAACACGTTGAAGTCAAAAATAAAAAAGGTTTGAAAGATAAACTACCACTTTATCTTGACGGAGAAACTGTTAAAGGTATTGTTAATATTCGAGTAAAAGATGGAAGAAGAGTCGATCATAAAGGTATTAGAATTCAATTGATTGGTACGATAGACACTAATAATGATGGATTAAATTTTGATAATTTTTTATATCTTGGCCAAGAATTATCAGCTCCTGCAGAGCTTACTCATCCTGCTAGTTTCCAGTTTGAATTCAAGAATGTTGAGAAGCAGTTTGAAAGTTACAGAGGTATTAATGTGAAACTTAGATATTATTTGAAATGTATTGTGGTTAAGCAAAGTGCGGATGTTATTCGAGAGAAAGAAATTTGGGTTCATAGCAACCAGAGCGATCAGAAACAACAAGAAGAAGAGGAGCAGGCGCTCCAGAATCACCCAAGTACTGTGAAAATGGATGTTGGTATTGAAGATTGTTTACATATCGAGTTTGAATATTCAAAATCAAGATATTCTTTGAAAGACGTAATAGTTGGAAGAATTTATTTCCTTTTGGTACGATTAAAGATTAGACATATGGAATTGTCATTGATTAGAAGAGAAACTGTTGGTTCTGGATCTAACCAGGTAAGCGAACTGGAAACTTTGGTAAGATTTGAAATCATGGATGGTGCACCAGTCAGAGGCGAAACTATACCTATAAGATTATTTTTGGGAGGTTTTGATTTAACGCCTACATATAAAGACGTGAACAAGAAATTTTCGACTAGAACATTTTTAAGTTTGGTATTAATTGACGAAGATTCAAGAAGATATTTCAAACAAAGTGAAATCTTTTTATACAGAGATTAATGCAATGCATATATGTTTGATAGAAAAAAAAATAAGCAGTTTAACTAGTAGAATGTATACTTTTTGTTTTGTCTCTTTGGCGATTTTAGGAGTAATATTGCACTGCTTGCAAGCTCAGTACTTATTTAACGTAAGAAATGCATAAATTTGCCAATTTCGAAATGGGTGCTGTTCATCCATGATTGTGCCGCATTCACTTCACTATCATTTAAATTTAACTCTTCAGTGGTCTAAAGTGTCGAGTCATCAATTATATCGTATCGTACGACTGAAACAGGAAAATTATATGTAGAGAATCATACATTTCTTTCTTTAAAGAAGTTATTGAATACATATATCTTCATTTGAGGATTGGCAAAAAAAGGAAGAAAAGAAAAAAGGGAGAAAAAGAACAAAAGGCAAAAGAAAAGCAATATTAATTAAAAAAAAAAAAAAAAAAAAACGCAAGCAAAATATCAAACAACCATTCATTGAGTAAGGTAATAACAGGAGATAACAGGTGCCCTAACGTGCAAATTAGGAAATAAATTACCTAAATCAAGTATCAAGTACATCTAATATGAGATATGAATCGTTCATCAAGGGCAATATACTATTTAAAGAATCCAGAATCGGATCACTCTACAGCGATTTCAATGATATGATTTATGATAATCCAGAAGGATATGAAGCAAATATTGAAGCGTGGATCAATTTAATTGAATCAATAATGGAGCATGATCATCAATTCATCTTGGATACAAAGCATCTTATTGAAGACTTGTCATTTAGATCAGGTGATGGTATTATTCATAAACCGTTGTCTTTAGATTGTGTTTTGTCAGAAATGATAAATAGTGGCGAATTGACTAATTCCGAGACTTTTTTAGTTGAGCAACAACCTGGACTTTTAAAAAAGGGATTTAACTGGATATTTGGTATATCTAAGGTAAAACCTGATGATTTGATTACTAATGCTCAAAAATCGGGAAGCTACTTGAGGAAACAGATATATATCTATAATCCATCTTTCAAAAAATTTGAACAATTCATACTTGAAAAGATGAAGGAGAACTATAATTTCATATTAAAATTAAGCTCTAATAATGTTAATAAATATGAGAACACGCTGATTATTGTAAGCAATGAAGATATTATTAACAATATATTGAAAGAGGTTGGTATTGATCATCAATACTTTGAAATTGTTAAAAAGCTAATAATAAAAGATAATAGCAATTTAAAAGTTGAAGAGTATAACGGAGAAAAGTTGTATGTTAAGTTTAATTATGATATGAGTGAAGCAGATCGAGATAAAGCTAAAACTATATTTGAAATCAACTTGCAAATTGGAAAGATCAATTCAAAAATTGATAGATATAACGATAAAGCATTGGAGTACAATGACAGATTGAAAACTTTAGTGTCAAACAAAGCAAATAAAGAAATTTTGAAGATAATTTTGAAATTGAAGAAAAATACGGAAAGCTCTATTTTGAAATTGATGAATAATTTGAGCAACTTAGAGCTTTTGTTAAGTAAGATTTACTTGAGTAATGATAATTTGAAATATTTGAATGTCGTGAATAATTCTAATATTTTACTTAAGCAATTGAATAACGAAAGTATCAACAATATAGATATAGATAGCTTAATGGACGATATCCATGATAATATTGACCAAGTTGAACAAATTAATGAAAAGTTGAATATTGATATTGATGACGCTAAGAAGGAACTCGATGATGAAGAAATTGACCAAGAATTATTTGAGTTGGAGAAGGAAGTTCAAAGAGAAGATAATAAAGGTACTGAAAAGGAAGGTAAGCCTACGGAAGATAGAGATTTGCTTGAAAGATTTGAAAAGTTGAGAGTTTCCCGAACACAGGCTGATGCCAAAAGCGGAGAGAAGCCGGCGAAAAATGGAAAGGAAAAGGTTATGACAGCTCTTTGATTTGTACTAAAAATATAATACAGTAGATTGCATCGAATATATTTTTTTTTGTTTACAAATGATTTTATTTCTTGTCAATTCCTCTTTCTTTGAATTTCAAGAAATATTTTAGTTAACTACAAATAATTTTGATGTGCTGTAAGGTAAGGTTTTTCAAATAGAAACAAAATTCCAACAAAGATTACAATATAACAGAGAAAAAACAACAATAATCTATTCTTTTGGTTATGACAAGAAAAATTTAAAAATAATTAATTTCTGGGGGCTTAAACATGTACAATAGCTTATACATGTTAAGATATATTGGACTGGAACCCTTTCGACAATTCATGATGAAACAAATTTGTTAACAAAGCTACATATTTACAGCATCTTAACTGCGGTTGCCTAGAAAACCGCATTTTGTTTTCCTTGCATGCATGTCGGATTCTGTACATGAAATCACCTTACTTGTTTTCAACATGTGGACCCTCTGTGTCCACAACGAAGTAATAGAAACTACTTTTTCTGGGATTTTGAGATATCTTGTATAAAAAGATGAGCTATTCCAAAAGAATTTTTATTTTGGAAAACATTTTTTCTTGTTTGTTATATTCACCAAATCCTTTTATCAATTTCCTTAATATACTTTAAACAAAAGCATAAACATATACAAAATGCGATTCTCCACTAGCCTCAGTTACAGTATCCTCACTGCAACCATTTTATTGTTAACACAGACTGCTGATTCAGCCGCCATTAAAGACTTAGACTTCCAAAAGAGATCTATCGGAAGCGCTCTTGGTAGTGTTTTCCTGGAGGTTGCAACGAATGTTATTGAGCCTGTTATTGGTGGTGTTATCGCTACTAAAGCCAACGATTTAATTAGCTCAAGTTCAAGTTCCAGCGACGATTCCAGCTCAGCCGAAGAGTCTAGTTCGGCTGCTGACTCCAGCTCAACTGCTGATTCATCAGCCTCGACAGCCATATCCAATGCAGTTGTAAAAGAAGACTCCGTTTCTGAAGATCCTACCACTGCTACAGATTCTGGTATATCCGCTACTGCTACTACCACATTAGCCGGTAAATCGGCTACTGCTACTGCTACTACTACCTCTTCGGCCGCCAGCGCAACTGCAACCAAAGAATCTGGTTTCAAGAAAGCTCTTCATAAGGTTACCAGTTTCTTGCATCTCAAGAGAGATATTGATGATGAAGCTATTGAATTTGTAAATTTCAAAAGAAACATCGATGATTTAGCCATCGATTTTATCAAATAGGCTGATGGTGCTTAACTAAAAACTTTCGTTTCCTTTAGACAATTGACAAACTTTTAACTACAATTTATAGATCTTTTTTTTCTCTCATTATATACTAACCGATATAGATACAAACTTGAAATATTATTTTAAACCTAGTGACGCTGTTGTATGCTCGCTGAAAGAGTATTGGCGCCGCTACTGTGTAATCGTACAAGATTTGTTCGACTATTTAAGTGAAAAAACAGAAACCAAGAAATTACTTAGTAAGTAAGCTGATGATAGAAATATATCGGTCATTGGATAACTGGCTTACGTATTGTTTTTTTTTACGTATACAACAAAAGCTAGATATTTTCATTTCTGAAGCAAATTCAAGTTAGCGCTAAACATGATTCATTCTTTTCTTTCCTATTCAGAATATTAGTTTTAATCCTAGCCTATTATATAAATAGGCATGATCATGATTAGCATGAAATATATTTGTATTCATCATTAAAGAAAAAAGAATATCGATGCGACATGAAGTAATGAATTACTCATCGAACTGGTTTTGAATAAGAACATGATTGTAAAAAAATTACTATTTTTTTCCAATTATAATATTGAATTCAATACATGAATCTAAGATTCTGCTTTTTCATATAAAGCTAAAAGCCTATTGTTAATTTAACAAACTCTGTTGAAATTGAAATCTATCAAGCAACGCAAAGAAAATCAAGTTGAACTATTTAAATATGATTATTATTTTTATCTAACAAAATTTTCAGAATTTTCAGTGTATTAGTCAATCAACACATTATTTGATTCAGCCTGGGGCGACATCTTTAGTCATCATTTAAAATTGTATAAACAAAAAATAAAACATGGTTCTATAGAGAGTAAAATTGAATAAAAAATATTTCATGTTTAAATGTTCAATTCAACCTTATTTCTTCTTGATTAAGTTTGCTTTGCATTCATTCATTATATTGCAGGGTATACTTACTCTTTATAGTCAATCAATAAATAAAAAACAACCAAAAGTTCGCTGTTGTTATAAAATCACTCTTTGCTGGACAAATAACTGAAGAATGAAAGGGAGAACCCACTTGATTTTCTTTTGTTTTGAATTTTTTTTTTTCTAGCTCAGCTCTAAAAAAAATTTTTTTTTTTTTCCAATTACGAGATTTCTTAATCAGCGTTTAATTTTACAGAAAACCGGGTAAATGAGAGTGTAGAGAATAATCATTTTGACTGACGCATCATCGTTAGAAATTGTGTTCTATACAGTTGCGAAGATGAATACATATATGTTATCCCTATTTAAAATTCAAATATGGAAATCAAGAGTGGATTCAGGCAATTATTTCTGAACTAATCACCGAATGATAGCAATCATAAAAATTCTTGTTATCGTCGGTTGCAAAACACTGTAAAGAAGGTATTCTTGAATATGCATGTAGAATGTTTGCCTTGTTTTTTCCATGTAGAAATTTTTTGAACTATTACTTCAGATGTTGAGAAACATTTAAAGCTGTTTAAAAGAAACACATCGGTCTACTTTCTTAAAACTAAAAACTATAAATTAAACAAGAAAAACAATTAATAAACAACAGAGTTAAACGAATAAAGAAATCATGTAATCTTATCAAGTTTTTTTTGATTTTTCTTAAACCAATATATATTTATCTTCAATATACGATGCCACTTTATCTTTCAATAAATTTCATGATAACTATAATTCTAGGATAAAGAACGCTTTTAAAGTCAATTATGCTTGAGCCTGGCTTGTGAATTATTATTGTTAATATTAATTTGAGAGGAGCAGGCAGTATATATATTTCGATATATATATCTATACTGCCTCTATCTCTTGTGAGATATTAAAGCGTGCCTCGAGAGAATGCAGGCTACTTATACTGTTGGTTTCACTAAACATTTCAATCCCTTACAATTACTACTTAGATGCTTTACCATTAGGTTAAAGTTCGCGGCCTTGTATGAATGTAATCATCTTTGAACCGACCTATTCTGGCATAAGCTATCCCACTGCACGTGACCTAAAATGTTTCGAACGTTATTATATCATTTAACACGAAAAAATTGTGAGCACATGACTGCTAAGATAATACCACGTGCTGAATATGTATGAAAGACGCGTCGTAATTTCAAATTTGAGATCATCTAATAAGGATGTTATTTTTCCAAATATAAACTGATTGCGCTAGTAGCCTAATAATAGAAATTACTTTGGTCTTTATAAAGTAGTTTTTTTTTCGTGAAATTGATGATACTAATTCAGAGTTCTTCGGGGTTCTATCTATTTCTATCGAAGATCCACAATCATGCATAATTATAAAAGATAAAATTAGTCATGCGTTTATTAGTAATTATATAATGTACAATCAAGGAGAACGGATAATCAAAAGAAACAATCTGTTTAATATTCATTAACAATTATATATATATATATATATTTAAAATCAAAGAATATTGATAATTATAAGCCATTTAACTTCTTTCAATAACGAACTCTAATATGATAGGTAACTTTTGAGAGGCTATTATGATTCAATTAAGTGATATTCTAGACAGTCTTAAATTGAGGACTTTCAGTTCTCCAAAAAAATTAGACTCATCGACATTGTCATCTATAGAGTTAGCAGTAAGTAACAGCAGTAGTACACATCAAATAAATGCGTATAATGATGTATCCCGGTTTTACATCTCTGAATCAGATCAGACAGACGAAGAAGAAGAAGAAGAAAACTACCCGGAAGGTGGATTGGATGCTTGGCTAACCGTTCTTGGTTCATTTCTTGGACTTACCATGAGCTTTGGGTCGGTCAACAGCATTGGTGCTATCGAGACTTTTATTTCAAGTCATCAGTTAGCAAGTGAAAAAGCATCGGTCGTTGGTTGGATTTTTTCTATTCATATTTGCCTCACTATGCTTGGTGGAATATTTACGGGCTCTGTCTTTGATGCTCAAGGCCCTAAGATTCCTATTGCTATTGGTGGGATTTTACATGTCTCTGGAATCTTTATTACTGGTAATTGTACAAAACCATATCAATTTATTCTTGCATTTAGTATTCTAGCAGCAATGGGAAATTCATTGCAAATTCCATCACATATTGGTTGTATTTCCCATTATTTCAATAAAAAGAGAGGAGCTGCAATTGGTTTTGCTACGGTCGGTAGTAATGTTGGCGGCGTTGTATTCCCACTTATGCTAAAGAAAATGTATTCTGAGTTGGGATTCACTTGGACTATGAGGATATTTGCATTTATATTGGGTGCTCTCGACATATGTGCTTTTTTTTTGATAAAACCGCGTTCAAACCTTCATTCACCTCAAAAGTCACCGCAATTAAATAATAAGCAGCCTGATAGAATGGACAGAATCAAAAATTACTTCTCCAATACGATCGATTTCAAGGGTCTCGCTGAAAGCCCTCAATTCTTGCTCAGTTCTCTTAGTTCAGCCTTCTCCGAAGCATTTGTTGTATGTTTAATCACATACTATGGTTCCTATGTTTTGTATCAAGGCAAACCGGAAAATACTGCTTATATACTAATGACTTTGAACAATGCGATGGGCATCTTCTCAAGATTTGCTACAGGTATATTATGCACAAGATTTGGGAATTTCAATATGGTAATTTTGATGCAAATTGTTGCTACATTCGCCACACTCGTTATTCTTCTTCCTTTTGGAGGTAAAACCGTTGGATTGTTTTTCTTTTCTGTGCTCTATGGGCTCGGAGCATCTAATGTAAGTATGATACCAGTTTGTATTAGCCAAGTCAGTAGAGTTGAGGAGTTTGGAAAACGCTATGCCACTGGATATTTTGTTACTTCTATATGCTGCTTAGTTTCGATTCCTTTAGCCGGTGTATTTATTGGGAGCAATCCAACGGAAAGACTGTACGACCATTTTGTTGTATTTTGCGGAATTTTATCAGTAGTAGCTAGTGCGTGTTGGATAATATCAAGATGGTTCGCAGTTAAATTCAGGCTTTGTATTTATTGAATATTCTCGTTTTGGAAAGGCTAATACATGCCACTATTTCTTGAATGTCTTCTTCAAAATAAAAGGGCTTCAGTCTACATTCTAGAGTAATACATATATAATGCATAATATTAAATCAGAACCAGTTATTTAAAGCTATTGTCTATTTAGAGACACTCTTTTGATATAATGATTGGATCTTGTATCATCATATATTTTTCACGTGAAATTTCCAGCTCACAAATTATTACCGATATTTATTTCTTTTACATTTTGTTACTTTTCCATCTCATGACAGATGTATGTGGATGAAATTTCTGTACATATCTCTAAATAGTTACTAGCAACCTTATTCGTCAATTCAAGACCTGTCATATTTTTTGATAATAATTCTTAAGAATAAATCAAGAAACATTAAAAAATTCGTATTGTAATTTTTTACAGACAAAACATATTATCCTTTAAATTAGTGAATACAAACCCAAGAAATAAATCACGAGGCAGCAATCAAATAAATACGGTTAATATATTCATCATATTGTGAACTATTTAGTAGACCTTTTGCTTATAACAAACATTCGATAGTTCTGGCTTCACGCATCGTTGCGAACATGTATCAAGCAATAGTCAAGAAGCTCTAAAAGCACATATTATTCATACGTTACATCAATGAATAAACAGAAAGAGACTTTAGAAGGTATATTCTCACTGTGGTAGATATTAGAAAGCAAAGAATCTTGTCGAACAAGGAGCTTAAGCACAACCATATAGAAAAGGAGCCCATAAAAAAAGCAAAAGATATGAGGCAGCGCCTAATACATAAAGTTGGGCTAAAAAAAAAAATAGTTGAAAGCTCAAAATTTAATCACTTCAAAATTTGGAAAAATTATTTACACACAGAATTTAGATGAAAAAGAGTCTTGCCATCAACGAAGCACTTTGATAGAACAAAGACTTTATATAATGGGAAAACATTAAACTCATAGAAGAGGAAACAGAAGAAAGAATTATTTGGAAGTGCTTCATGCAATAGTTCGCGTACATATAGAACAGACTTAAAGTAATTACTTTAATTTCCGCGCGTACGGGATATTGTCGTTTTTAAATTGGACAAGACTGCCAAAGACAAGAAGAAATCAAAAAATAGTACGAGTTAACATTTAATTTATTAGCCTGCGACAAACGTATCGCTTTTTAGGATGTCAGTTTATCCTGAAGATGGTCAAGTGCCTAAAAAAATAATTTTCAAAGCTAGAAGTCTTACAAGTAAATTTAAAGTCAAAGACTTAAAAGATTTAAATGTCACCGAAAGATCTTATCTATCTCCATTGAGTATGATTGGACATGTTGATATGAATGCCTTCTTTGCCCAAGTAGAACAATTCAAACATGGATTCCACAAAGATGATCCGATATTATGTGTTCAATGGCTGAGTATCATCGCAGTCAATTATCCTGCTAGAAAATTTGGAATTAGTAGAATGGATAATATTAAGTCTGCTGTAAAGAAATGTCCATACATAATTCCATTGCATACAGCAGTCTTTAGAAAGGGTGAGAATTTTTGGAGAAATGTGAATACGTCAAATTATTTAGATTTTCCTAGTCCTATTGATCATAAAGTTAGTTTAGATCCTTATAGAAGGGAGAGTAGAAAAATCTTAAGAATAATCAAACAGCATTTTAAACTGGTGGAGAAAGCGAGTGTTGATGAGTGTTTCTTCGATGTTGGTCCCGAAGTTTATCAACAAATTGTAAAGCATTTCCCGGTTGTAAATGAAAAAATTAATGATAGCCAACATGGAAATTGCGATAATGATTACTTGCCTTGCTTGACAGATGAAATGTTATCTGTATTCAATGGGAAAGTATTCGGTCATTTTCCGGAAAAAATAGTGAATACTGATACTAAACAAAAAAGAGACGATGATGACGTTGATGTGATGACGGTTCATGACTGGGATGATGTTGTGTCATTATTCGCGTCCGTGCTTTGCCTTAATGTCCGAAAACTGATTGAATCATACCTTGGATATAGTACCTCAGGAGGAATTGGAAGAACTAAAACCATAGCAAAGTTGGCCTCTGGCTATAAAAAACCTAACAATCACACTATTATAAGGAATTGCAATATTGATAATTTTCTAAATAAGTTTGAGCTAACGGATTTTTGGGGACTTGGTGGAAAAATTGGGGAGCAAATATTGACAAAGCTAGATATACCAATTCCAAATAGTAAAGCTAATATTACCCCATTTTCCAACATGAAGATAAGAGAAAGTTATACAAATAGTGAATTATTAACCATATTGGGAAGCCAAGAATTAGCTAACAAAACGTATGAATTAGTTAGAGGCGATTATAGACAAGAATTATTACTAAACAGACCAATTCCAAGTATGTGTTCTTCTAAAAGATTCAG
Source organism: Saccharomycopsis schoenii (assembly GCA_010994365.1). Lineage (NCBI taxonomy): Eukaryota > Fungi > Ascomycota > Saccharomycetes > Ascoideales > Saccharomycopsidaceae > Saccharomycopsis > Saccharomycopsis schoenii. The sequence continues at coordinate 165,117 of JNFU01000019.1, read as the reverse complement.
AGGTGAGTCAGTTAATAGAAGAGAAGACTGCGTGGAATGGTTGAAAGTATTTTCTGGGGATTTATATCAAAGAATCAAAGAAATAAATGAAGAAGAGAGCAAGCCAAGAAGCCCGAGATTGATCTCATTACAGTATTCACCGTTAAGTACACGGATTGCCAAATCTAAACAAATGCCTTTTCCTCAAGTGACACCAGCAAGTTCAAATTCAAGTAATGACACATTGGAAAAAACAATATTTGAATATTCTTTGATTTTATTGGATGATGTATTAAAAAATGAGGCTCCCCGCTATATAGGAGCGAGCCAATCTGATGCATTTTTCCCGTTAGGATTGATGAGTTTAACTGTTAGCAAGTTTGAATACACCCAGAATTTAATTGATAATTTTTTTGCTGGAAATAGCAGCGCTAGCAATGATGCCACTAGGAATATAATCAATGTGAAAAAAGATAAAGTTCTTGATAAGACAATTGACAAGTTCGACAAAACAGAAAATACGAGAAATTTTGTATATGAGTCGAGAAAGAAAAAGCCAGAATTGAAGAAAGAAGATAATACAAGAAATATAGAGAATTTATTAAAGATGAGCAAGCGAAGAAAATCAACAGATGGTTCTGAGGCAACAAGTGATGACCTTCGTACAGATAATGAGCTGATGAAAATAACCACAATCAAGAATGATGATAAAGAAGATATCAAGATCAATAATTTACTAAATATGAGTAATTCATTAAAAGACAGGCCCCAGTTGAAAACTGAAGAAATAGACTATGATGATGATGATGATCAAATCAACAGCGAAAAATATTACTGCCCAGAATGTAAAAGGTTCATTAAATTCGAGGATGATGATGGATCTGATGACACCACAGCAACCAAGAAAAATTTTCAGTTTTTAGTTAATGAGCATAAAGATTTTCATTTCGCGATAAATTATTCCAAACAGCTTAATGGCGAATCCTTAACCAATAACATTTTGCTGAATACACAAGATAATTCCGATCTTTTGAATGCTAGACCAAAAATTCTTAAAAAGGAGAAGTTTGATGTCTTTCAACAATTAAAAATGAAAACAAAGGAAAGTAAAAAAGATTCGAAAAAGGTTGAAAGCGGGACGATTATCATAGATGAGAATATTAACTGTACTGAAACAGGTATGAAGGGTGCTAGTAAAGAAGATTCCATACTTATAGTTGATGATGAAGAAGAAGAAGAAGAAGATATAGTTATATACGATGAAGTAAGTTTGCTGCAAGAAGTTCAGGAAAATAGGAAAAGACATTATTTTCACGCTCGGAAAGAGAGTAATATTAAGAACGAAGATAAAAAGCTAAAAAAGGATACTAAAGTTATGCAAGGACAACAACGCTGAATTTCTGAAATAATAAATTGCACTATATAAATATGAATATATATCTAATATCAATTCATCATTTCGTAAGATAGACTTAGAGCCAAGACTTCTTGTTCATTTAGATATGATGGAAATGGTTTTTCAGCATATATATATATATATGTAATATGATAAGTTTACGATTTGTTCATGTTGAAGATATATTTTAAGATTAAAGTAATTAGGAATGCACGTGACTGTCATGTGCAAAAAAAGGGAATGAATATTGTCTTTAAAGCCCTGTTTTCAGGAAGTACTTCCGGTAAAAAAAAATTATGAAAGGCAGTAATTATCAAAGATATATTTTATTGACTAATGGTATTATTTTATTAATAAGCAACACAGCAAGAGGAATTAAAGAAAAGGTTAATATAGTACAACATAAGGATGTCCAAGAATTTAATTATTAATAGTTTAAGAATTATCAGAACTCCGTTGTCTGCACTGAGAATTCTAATAAGAGCATACAGTGTTGATAAATCAACCCTACCGCCGATGGATAAATATGAGACCTCTATTTTTCAAAAATTAAACGAAGAGCTAGATCCTTCCAAGCTTAATGTTCAGGATGTATCTGGAGGTTGTGGATCTATGTTTGCCATCAGCATTGTGAGCGAGAAGTTCAAAGGAATGCCAATGATCAAACAACACAGATTAGTTAACTCTATATTGTCCGAAGACATTAAAAAATGGCATGGTTTGCAGTTGGTTACCAAAGCTCCTAAATAAATTAAATAGTACAGAAAGAAATCATCGATGCGATAATCTTTTAGACTAGGCAGTAAAGTTATACTGCAATTGTTTGTGCCCTCGAATCTTTATTTTTGTTTAGCTTGTAAATAAATGTTTATTTGAAATATATAAATTGCATATTTGTAGAACAAATATAATAAATGCAACGATGAGATCGATGAATAATATCAATATTCTGGGCGATATGTAGCTCTTTTCTTGAATTGGAAGAGCAAAATAAATACCAATGGGACATAAAATACTGGTTTAGACATAATATAAGTGGTATGCGGGTGATTATAAGCTAATAGTCTTTCACTTTGCAGGCATGATTCCGATATGTTTGTCTCCTTTTCTCCTTCTAGGGCAGGAACATCCCCGGTTGTTAGCTAGTGTACATGTATGCTTTCAATGAGGCTGCTTTCATAGGCATTTAGCTAAAGAGTAGATTACCTTCATGACGAGCGTTATGATTAAAGCTTTTCATAGAGTCGAAATAATACTCCAGGATTCTTGTTTTCTTGTTCCATGCTATCAGTTTGTAATGTATCAATCTAGTTTTTTGGGACATAATCAAAGTAAATTGGCTCAGTTCTTCGCTTAGCAGTCAAGTTAAATTGGCCAACAGACTTATAACCGACATATCCCAAGGTTAATGGGATGGCAAACATAAAAAATAAGTTAACCTTGGCACCCTTTGTTGTGAATTTGTAAAAACTACCCAAGTTTTCTCTCATGTCGGACCATTTTTGGAAACCTCTGTCTTCAAGAAGTGCTACATTGATTATTCAGACAGTAAAAGGAGAAGAAAAAACTTGTCAAGACAATAAGCAATAGAACCAAACAACAAAATGCCAGTTATTCTGGTGTTATCCATGCTCTGCTATCGCTGACATTGGTTTTTCCTTGTCTCATTTTGTTTTTTGAACGACTTGTTAGTATGCTTGTTTTGTCGTGATCATCAACCAAATAATTAACTTTCCCGATCATAAACTACTTACGATGTGGACCGTGACCGTGACCTGCCATTTTTCTATTTAATTGTTATTATTGTTAATTGTATTGTTGATATATGGGAATACCTGCTGGATCTTGGATATTATTGGATAACTACAATATGCTGACAACTGCTTTCAAAATGCTGCTAGCTATTTTAAAAGTTTTTTCTTTGCCTAGTAATGCGCTACCCTATGTTTTTTCCAATAATGCTGCTTGCAATTTTTTTTCTGCTTTTTTTTCTTTGGTATTTCATTGGCTTAGGAGCGCACAGGGCGATATTTAGGGGGTTAATGGGGTGTCAAGGTAAATACCGACACGGATAATCCACATGACGGAAATACCAGAAGTCACGGCAGTACGGATGATATATCCGGTACGGCTTTAAGTTCTCGTCTTTCTTTCCCCATGCATCTGCTTCTTCTGACCTCTTGCAAGGAGACATAGAGACCTGAATATACAACACAAAAGACACACAATTATACAGCTGACCAGCCAGCCGGCAAAATAACACAGATCATGGTTTGTAGTGGAAAGGATAATAAGACAAAAAGGAATGATACAGTAGTGGAAAGATTCATGTCATGTTTGACGTTATCTGTGTAGCGCATTGCATCTGAGTCACATGCTTTGAGGTTATTTCGTGTGGAGAATTGGTGACCTCCACATGATATTGATCAAAGTGGCCCGAAGAAGACACCACTTCAACACATTTTGACTCACATCAAATGTTGCCTGGTGCCCCTGGAGTCAAAATAATTATTCGATAAGGAAATTAGGATCCAACGGTGGGCGCTGTGTATTTTTTCAGTTTTGCCTTATTTGCTGCTCTTGGCCTTGATCTTCAATAACTGCATCAAATGGCAAACACACCACAAACAACACCCCACAGTCGTGCTCTTTTTGACATAGATAAGTGTGGTCACGATGTAGATTCTGCCATCTGAATGGTATATAAATGGGGCTGAATCTTCTACGTTGCACAGAAAACTGGCTGGGTTGCAAAGTCGACAAGCCATACATATTATTGCGTAGTACGAAACAAAAAACACGAAACAAAAAACACAACAATCATTATTCTTTGCAAATAACAATAGAGATGGTAGACGCAAAATACTTAGACCTGGCCAATATCGCTGCTGCTGACAAAAAATTCAACTTGAGACCATTCGACGAGGCACCACCATCCAGGGTGGAAGCACCGGTCATCGAGCTTGACGCTATTGATCTTTCTGGCTTCTCGTTTGCTCCCGAGGACTTTGCCAAAAGAAAGGCACTTGCTGACACGTTGGAGAGGGCTGTGCTGACTTATGGCTTTTTCAAGCTTGTTGGCCACGGTGTATCTGAGGAACAGATCAAGCATTTGAAGTCTATTGGACAATCGATTTTTGAAATTCCCCAGGAAGAGAAGGACCAGTTTGTTGGTGGGCAGAAAAAACATCCGCTTGAAGCTCACAAGGACTTGGGCGTGATCAGAGGCACTGGTTTTAAGCCTAAAGGTCATTGGGAGTTGGGAAATGGTAGAAGAGACGTTATTGAGTGCTTCAATTTGAGAAACGCTGTTCATGATGATATTTATTACAACCAGACTGATTATCCTGAATTTGTCAAGTATCATTTGAAGGACATTCAAGACTATTATAAGCATTTGCACTTTGATGTATTGCGCAAGATTTTGACACTTTTCGACATCGTGTTGCAAATCCCAGAAGGTACTCTTTGGGAAACACAATACAAAGTTTACGAAAATGACTTGAAAAAGTCTGGCGGTGGATTCTCCAGATTTATCTTCTACCATCCAGTGGACCAAAAGTATTCTAACGATACGAAGGGCACATTGTTGAGAGGCCATTCAGACGGCTGTGGTTTGACTTTCATAATTCTGCAACCAATTTTGTCTTTACAGATTAGAGATCATACCACCAATGAGTGGAAGTTTGTTCTGCACACCGAAAATGCTTTGATTGTTAATATTGGTGATGCCTTCCAATTGTTAACTGGAAACTATTTTAAGTCAGCTATTCACAGAGTAGCGGCACCACCACTTGACCAGAGACAGTACAAAAGAAACACCTTAATCTATTTCATTAGACCTAATGAAGGTACTTGGCTAGACCCAGATCAGCTTAATTCTCCAAAGTTGAAGCAATTGAATATAACTAGAGATGAAAACTTGAAAAGAATCACTTTTGCTGAATGGGATGAGGTTAAAAATACAATTTTCAATAACGGTGATGACACTCAGCAAGAAGATATTAAGATTCTTGGCAGAGATACTGTTATTAATTTAGTTACTAAGTCATTTCCAATCCCAAAAGTAACTGTGTAGATATTGGGAATTCTTCATTATATATCTTTTACAATAAATTCTATATTAGTGTTTCTGAAAAGAGTAGGCTTCTATACACAAAAGAAAAGTAATCAGGAATAATCGGCGATCAGTATATTCTCATTGATTCTTTTTAAATTGGAGACATCTTCTTGCGATTTCTTAACTCCTTGTAAACCAGCGCTGCTAAGCTGCAGCAGATTATTAACACCAGGCTGGCTATCATCACCTTCATTGATCACATTGTACAATTTCAATAATTTGTAACTTTTGGTATCAATGTATGTGTTTCGCTCTTTATTAATGTTGACAAATTTATCTAGTAAGTTCTGATCAGAACTCAGTAGTAGCTTATCATTCAAGGTTTTTAATATGCTGGATATTTCTTTGAATTCATTTTTGATAAACGTTATGGAGTCATTTAATGGAGTTAACGAGTTCAAAGAATTCTTTATTTTTTCATTAGTAGCTTGACTTCCGTTTTTATCGTTAATGTTTTCCACCAATATACTTATACTATTTTTGAACTGTACCAAATACGATTGCAAGAATTTTGATCTTTCTAAAAATTTGATTATCTTTGGTTTTATTAAGAGTTCAAAATTCAATTTTTTTTCTAAATTCTCAATTTTCGAGTCTATTTCTTTTAATTTTTTATTTAAATGTGGCACTTTCCTTATATCTTTGTAATGATCCAATTTGAAAAATCCCTCTTCGACCAATTCATTAGGTATATTCATAATATTTCTCAAGGTGTATAATTCAAATAGATCAAAATTTTTGTCAATAGAAGCTTCAAACAAAGTCTCAAGTTTGGCAGTTCCAACTTCTATTTCATTCAATTCTTCTTCATCATTGCTCAAGATCTCCTCTTCTTTGGTATGCAAGTATTTCTCTAACGCGGCGGTACATTTATACATTACTTCGTTCACACAGTTTATTATATCGTCAACCAAAGAAACGGGAGCAAATCCTAAGTGCTCAGTAAGAATAGTAGTTGTCACAGAGTGTGGGGCTGACATGACTTAAATAAGATATTTTATGGTATGTTTATGTGGGAAATTTTATGTCGGATTGTCTCTTGTTATATTTTTCTTTTTATTAAATGCCGGTCGCTGAGTGCCTTATCTGTTTGTTTGCTGGAGCAATATATAGTATTATTTATTTTAAGTAGCTAATATTGTTATACTATAGTGTTTAGCTTGATAGGATTAGATAATAACAATAATGGCTTCAAGTAAATCAGTTTAATTGCTGCTTGTTTCGCTTTTATTTACGTTTATTGTTTTGTTTTACAGAATGTTTTTTTGTGCTAGAAGAGAAAAGAAAAACATGAAAACAAAAAAGCTTCAAAATTAATGCGCGCTTACCATATGTTTGCGGGATTCATCTCCAACATGCATTGAAATACATACTGCCATATGTAGAATATTATCGAATAAAATATATTGGAATGTAGTAAAAATTTGTTTTGTGTTATGAATGTAAAGTTGGATAAATGGATTAATGTATATTAAGGTTGTTTAGGCAATTTATGGTGATTCTAAGCAGAAAACGATGGTATTTGGTTTTGGTGTTTTTTTTATAGTGGGATGATAGTTATTGACAATTAGCCACTGATAATAAAATATCAGCAAAGAAGTGGCGTTTGATAATCTCATGATTTACTGGCTTTTTTAGAATCTTGCTTTGTTCTTAACTGATCGCATATATTACAGTAATGGGTCATGATCATTTTGAGAAGAAATCAAATTACTACAATTTTTTTGGTTTCGCGTCTTGAGATTATATGAATTTCAATATTGTAATGTACTATGAAATATATTCAGAATGTGTGTAAAAAGTCCATAATCATTTCCTTGACTTTTTTTTATTAATTTTTTTGGCAGATTCATTCTTAATTTTGTTAATTCTTCTTTTTTCACCGAAATTTTCATGCTCCATTTCCATTTTACTCTCTCTTATAGCTTTAGTAATCTTATTCAATGAGTTTTTAATGACTAACTTATCGTTCACTTTTTCGTATTTTTCCATTTTTTTATTAATTCTATTTTCTATGTTCAAAACTTTGTCGACATCTCTGTCTGTTACCAAGCTTACAGACTCACCTTTTTTCCCAGCTCTTGCAGTTCTACCAACTCTATGAATATAATCTGTAGGATCCAACGGTAGATCAAAATTGATAACCATTTGGACAAACGGAATATCTAAACCTCTCGATACTAGATCAGTTGCAACTAATATTCTAGCGGCTTCAGCTTTGAATCTGTGCAAGGAGTTGATTCTTTCTGATTGCTTCATTTGCGAGTGTAAACTTGTTACTCTCTCATTCATGTGCCTTAATGTTCTTCTGAGCAATTCAGCAGTGGCAGTTCTATTCACAAAAACTATGATGCTTTTATCCTTATTATCTTCATGGCTCACTATATTATACAAGTATGCTTCCTTAATGTAGCTTGGGATAAAGCAATACGAGATATCCAATGTTTTGGGAACAGCTATATCGTCTTCACTTGTCAATTTATCGACATCATGTATTTTGACATCATTAGGGAGCTCCTCGATTAATTTTTTGACATTTTCATCAATGGTAGCCGTGAACACTAACGTCTGTCTTAAGTTACTAGGCGGCAATATTGAAAAACATCTCTTTAAGTCTTTGCTGAAGCTTTCGCTTAACAATCTATCAGCTTCGTCTAACACTACATACTTGACCTTTCTTAGACCTCTGATAGTATCCTCACCACTATTCAATATATGATCTGCTAGCCTACCCGGAGTAGCAATCACAAAATGCGGCCTTTTCTGCAATTCTAGCGCCTGCTTGATCATGTCATCACCACCAACAACGATGGATATCTTGATATTCAACGAGTTGCCCAACACCTGAAACTGCTCAGCGATCTGCATGGCCAACTCTCTGGTAGGCGTCAATACGAGTCCAAAGATGCCCATCGGATCCTCCGACCATTTGGTCAAAATCGGAGCTGCAAAAGAAATGGTTTTACCGGAACCAGTCTTCGCACCACCAATGAAATCGTGACCTGCGAGAACATTTGGAATGGAGAACTGCTGAATCTTTGTAGGCTTGGTGATGCTCATCAAGTTCAAAGCTTCGACCAACCATTTAGACACCCCTAGTTTTTCGAAACTTGTATTACTGGACATCCTGCTGTTTTATTGCCGTGTATCTTTGACTTTTTGTATATTCTTTATATATTCTTGATCGAGAAACGTTAAAAAAGAAGCCAATCTATCGTTGTCATCCTCTTTGGTATTTCTAATTTCAGAAAGAGCTCATCTCTCATAATTCTTTTAAAAAACAGAGGATAAATATTTCGTCACAATCGCTCATAACCTCTCGTAATAAGCGTAATATCCTTCTTCCCATCCATCTGAAAATCAATCAACACCTACAGTAACAGTTATCCATTTCTTTTAAGAAGAAAATAAAAACAGACACATTATAGCTTAATAAACAATTATCATTTTCTATTATAACATGATGTAATTATTTCAGTTTATATTTACGTTGTATGAATGTAAGTAAAAAGACTCATTGGCACATTTTCTATGAGATTTTCTCTGGGAAAAATAAAAAAAAACAAAGCATGTGAAGCACGTGATATATTAATTTTTATTAATATCACCTGCAATATACTAAACGCACTTATTATTCAGATTCCAAGACATTTACTCTTTTTTTTATTTTCCTTTTTTTGCCACTAGAACAAATAGTAGGCCTAAATATTGGAAAGCTTTGAAGAAGTATTATGGAGAGCTTCGTATTCATCAACAATCAGCAGCTCCGTAGTTGGTATACATATATAGAAATCTAAATTTACCCAAGACTTCTTTATTCAGTTTGGTTTATCTCTAATTTGATTCAATTAGAGCTTATAATTCCGTTATATTATAGAATAAACAAGAATAAGAGAGCATGTTTTTGACAAGAAGTGAATATGATCGTGGTGTCAGCACCTTCTCTCCAGAAGGTCGTCTTTTCCAAGTTGAATATTCCCTAGAAGCTATTAAAGTAAGTAGACCATAATGATTTTATTTTGCGATGATCCGGCTCAATTGAGCACATTTCACATTTTTGTTTTGTTCTAAATTTCTAACAGTTTTTTCTAATAGCTCGGATCCACAGCAATCGGTATTCGTACGTCTGAAGGTGTGATATTAGCCGTTGAAAAGAAAGTCACCTCATCTCTTTTGGAGTCCTCATCTATAGAAAAGATCGTGGAGATTGACAAACATATTGGTTGTGCTATGTCTGGCCTCACAGCAGATGCCAGATCCATGATTGACCACGCCCGTGTTTCGTCATTGACCCACTCATTATACTACGATGAACCAATTAGCACAGAATCCTTGACACAATCAGTATGCGATTTGGCATTGAGATTCGGTGAAGGCGTGGATGGTGGTGAAAGATTGATGTCTAGACCGTTTGGTGTTGCATTATTGATCGCTGGTGTTGATGAAAATGGCGCCCAGTTATATCATGCTGAGCCTTCCGGTACTTTTTACAAATATGGTGCCAAAGCTATTGGTTCGGGTTCAGAAGGAGCTCAGGCCGAATTGAACCAAGAATACCATGATGGATTGACTTTGCAAGAAGCAGAATTGTTGGTGTTGAAGATTTTAAAGCAAGTCATGGAAGAAAAGTTGGATTCTAATAATGCACAGTTGGCTTCTGTTACTAAGGAACAAGGGTTTAAGATTTATGACGACAAGAAGACCGGAGAAATCATCGAATCCTTGAAACAACAAGAAGATGAAGAAGGTGAGGAAGCCTCGTAAAGAAGATAAGTTTCTATTAATATATAGTACATAATGATGATTACTTGATTAATATAATATAAAGTTTCTGAAAGATTTTTTTTGTGGTTTTTTAAGAATTATACAACTTACGAAACCATCTACAAATAGTAAACATTCATCGTTATCCATTTTTTTTTATCTATACTTTCTACTCCTAAAATACTAAATATAAAGAAGATATCAAAGCCGAACTGACAGCAAAGCCCGCCCAAAGAGTTACATTGCCATAAACAGCAGGTAAATCTTTCATATATTTAGATCTTGCCATAGCCACCAAAGGCAATTGATACATTTGAAAAGCAAACAAATAGAATCTGATTTTTCCAAAGATGACCAACATGACTAGTTCGTGAAATAAAGAACTCAAAAGAAAAGTGGCAAATATAGCCTGAAGCCTATTCAAATGGCATGCAGACATGGAACTATGGTAAACATGACGTAATAGGAATCTGTGTACCGGCTTATTCCAATCTCTCGAGAATTCATCCCATGATGTATCGTTCCACCAACAACCATAAAAGTCACGACTTGCAAAATATGTAAGCTCTGCAATAGCGTTTAACACATATTCCCAGATAAGGAAGAATACCAAGAAGTGTAGCATGAAAAATGGTGGTGTCAATCTCAATAGAAGAAATGGGTATTCCCAAATTCTCTCACTTAAAGGTAATGTCTCTCTCATTTCCAGAGCTTGAATAGCTAACGGATAAATATTCTCTTGAGATACAATTATCATGATAGCAATAATACCAAAAGTGGCTAAAATCTTGGAGAATACATAGCCAATTCTTATCTTATCAGTTCTAGGATATTTTACTTGATACACTACCGTAGGATACATTGTATACATGACAAAATCAAAGAAATTGATATTTGATGGGAACTTCTTCTCTTTCTCTATATTTTCAAATTCAAACTCACAGAATTCTATAGATTTGTGTAACAAATCTTTAATTCTGATCAAATCGGTTTCCTCTTTCTCTTCTCCTTCCTCTTTTACATTTGAACTCAATCTTTTCAATAATTGCTGACTTGTTTGTAATTCATTTTTTATACCCCAGAAGTATCCATTGTAAAATGCATAAGAATGCATTTTCATTAGGAAACAAATAGAATGTAGAATTAAAAATACCTTTCCTGGCCAGGCGAACAAGTCCGTGCTTTTGATGAGAAAATATGTGATGCCGGAAATGTAGCTGATCTCATAAACGCATTGTAAATACCAACCCATATTATTCCATTTGAAAATATTTATCTTCACAAGAAATTGAACTAGGAGTGCAAAATATGTCAAGCAATACAACACAATGTCTACGGCTAATACACCAAATATATTAAACAGCAATGATTGTAATACTTGGGAATCCGTACAAGCGGCAACAAATCCTCCGGGATTAGACCTTATACCCTGAATCGTAATATCTGCCATGACGTACATGACTCCAATCCAAAATACAGTGTAGAAACCCCAAAAGAGATTGTTGCTAGTTTCTTCCGAGTCTAGAATGGAAATAGCCGGAGTTGCTTCAAAGTCAGAGAAGTTAGATCTGATAGAGCCATCCTTTGCGTACCTATATTTATTTTTCAATGTCAACTGCAAAGCATTCTCGAGCTTCTTTGGAATTTCAAAAGCCGTTTCTGGAGAAGGCACAAGTACCTCTTCTTCGTTGTTTAGTATATTTGTTGTTACCACTCTGGTGTCATCATCTTCTTCACTGCTTGCGGTATACTCATTATCGTCATGGTGTAATGATTCTCTGGCACCATGCTCATACTTCTTAGCTACCCTGTTAATGAAATTAGTGCTTGAAGGTGATATTATAGTGGATCCGGAAGAATCTTCCATGGATGTACTATTGGATTTTCTAGTCATTTTGTTGCCTTATTTTGGCAAATCTTCTTCTGGTGAGAGTAGTAAACAAAAGATAATCAAAAATAAAAAAAATTCAAATTTATATTCACTGATTATTATATATTTAAGCTATTGATTAATTATTAGTGACTCATGCAAAAGAAAGGAGATTATTGAAGGAAGATTCTTCCGTTTCTATTTCTATTTTACTTTTATTTTTTTTTTCTATTCAACCTTTAAAAATTACAAAACCTGTCATGTTTTTGTAAAACATGACTCCGTTGTGTTGCGCAGAAAGACGCATGCAAGATGCTGCCACACCACGCAAGTATCATATACAACTCCTGAAGACCAAATTTGTGGAAATTTATTAATTCATTCAGTGAAATCAAGAAACGAAAAATAAAACAAAAAAAGAGCTAAATCAAAAAAAAAAAAAAGAATTAATTCTTCAAATATGTTGTTTTTGTTTTTTATGAGTCAACAAAACAGTTTTGATACCATTATTAACATGGTAGTCAATCAGCGATATTGTCTTTGTAGGTTGTTAGTGATTGGCATACACCGTTGTCAAGTTTAATGAATATCTAGTGACGACTGTTACAACCAGATTTCTCAGATTGAAAAAACATGACCTTACAACAAGGCCTGGCTCACTCACATAATTGGATATCTGAACGTTGGAATAGGGGATAAACTTCTATTGGTACGAACTAATATAGATAATTCTATTACAAATGAAAACAAGTAGATGCTGTATTCACAACTTTTGAATTTTAGCATACACCTCCTGATAGCAGGCCCTATATAATTCTTTATTCGAAAATGACTAATAACTTGAATAAAACATTGAAAGATTCACATTTGTTTTTCAATGGTGCCAGATAGTATCTTCTTTTTGGTTTTTTTTTTTAAAAGCTGCATTAAAAAATCATCAAATCATCGCAGGAAAAAAAAAAAAAAAAAGAAAATCTCTAATACTGAAACTTTATAAAACAATAAGTTTATCGGTTGTTTGATATCTTTGGTTCAAACAAAATAGATCGTGTACAAATATAAATAAAAAGGGAAATGTCAAGACCTGAGCAATTAGCACCGCCAGAGGTGTTTTATGATGAAGATGAGTCGAGAAAATATACATTATCTACAAGAGTGCAACACATCCAAGCCAAGATGACCTTTCGTGCGCTTGAACTATTGAATCTCTCGCCAGATGAAGATTGCTTTCTATTGGACATTGGGTGTGGGTCTGGTCTCAGTGGGGAGATCCTTACAGAAGAAGGATACCAATGGATAGGCATGGATATTGCCCCATCTATGCTAGCCATGGCGTTAAACAGAGAAGTTGAAGGAGATTTATTTTTGAGTGATATGGGAACTGGTATTCCATTTAGAGCAGGTACTTTTGATGCTGCAATTTCCATCTCCGCTATTCAATGGCTTTGTAATGCTGATACGAATGTGAACGAACCAAAATATAGATTGAAAAGGTTTTTTGAAACATTATATGGAAGTTTAAAGCGTGGTGGGAAATTTGTAGCACAGTTTTATCCTGCTAATGATGAACAATTAAATGCCATTACTTCCGCTGCAAAAGTAGCTGGTTTCGGCGGCGGTGTTGTCTTAGATAATGCAGAAAGTAAAAAAAACAAGAAATATTATTTGGTTTTAACTGCGGGTCAAGCCGAAAAACAGCTCAATTTATCAAATATGTCGGTGGAGGACGGTAGAAAGGCCAAAAAATTGAGCAAGAAGGATCAAAAATTACAAGAATCCAAAAAAGACTACATTCAAAGAAAGAAAGAATTGAATCTCAGAAGAGGTAAGACCGTGGCGAAAGATTCTAAATTCACTGGTCGTAAAAGACGTCCAAGGTTCTAAAATGATTTTATTGGTCGCGCTGTTCAGAAACAGTTACAAAATTTACCTTAGTTAAATAGAAATAAGTGCTACAATATAAGGATAAGAATAACTGTTATGTAGAATGAACCATACTTATAAAATATATCTCAGATACAAACATTTATTCATGTTCAACTAGATGTTATGTAATTACTTAATATGCACAAGGAGTTTATTTTTGTTTTTTGATCATGATAGACTGACTGATGACCGCTTTCTATTCTGGTCTTATCATGTCTTTCTCAAACCGCTCAACGGTCGTATTCACCAACGTCCAACTTGGTATTTCTGATATAATAGATTCTATTTCTGCCGGTGTATTTCTCTGGTCTTCTGACAATATCAATTCTCTCAATGAATGGGTTATATATACTGAATCTTCTCTCAACACCAACACCTGTAACCTTGCTTCTTAACAACACGGTACTGTCAGCACCGTTTCTGTCGATGGCAATAACAGCCCCTGTGAAAGATGGGTTCTTTAAACCGTCCTTGAAAGACACACGGACAATGTCACCACTACGCATGACCTTGTCTTTGTTGGTTTTCTCAAGAAGCTGGGATCTCCATCCTGCAGGATCATATTTGCGGAGCAAATCCTTGTTGATATCATTCATCAAGTTATTGCTCTGTGTTTTGCTGTGTGCTGCTTTCAATGGTTCGTACATTTTGATCACATTTCTTTGTTTTGTAGGAATGATGTATGTGGCTCTGGCTTCAACAATTTTCACCTGCTTGGATGCAAAAGCTACCGCTCTGCTACAACTGGCTCTACTAAACATATTATATTTCTAGTATTAAGTTGATCTATAGCAGCTATTCAGACGTTCGTAATAACAAGTACACTGTGCCTCTTGTGTTAGATAGAGTGCTCTATGTCGATATCATTTTGAAAAAAATTCAACAATATCCTATTAAACTAAGAAAAATTTTTCTTGCCGGAAGAAATTCTAATGAAAAAGATTCTAAAAGACCAGTTAAGAGAGAAATTCAAAAGACCATTCACAGTGCTCATAATAAAACAGAGTTCATAACGATAGAATACAGAGCACATAACCAAGGAAATCCTTTTGGCAATTATTGTGATGGTAGCTTTGCAGTCCAGTTACTCGGTTTTGTGATTTCACAGAATAATTTCAAAAAGGAATTAGACTACGATTGCATCGCTATAACTCTGTTTCTGGCAAAAGAATTTCGCGGAGTTCAGTGAAAATACTACATAGGGAAGAAGAAGAGCATATAAATTCTTTCTAATGGTGATAAATTTTTTAATATAAAAAAAGTTCTCAAAGTTTATTAGATTTTTTAATTTTTTGATTGTTTTATGACATATATTTTTTTACGATATTTTAAGAGACAAAATCTAATAAATAATTGTAAGAAATCAATTCTAATAAAAAAAATTTTTTTGATCTATTATTATAATATTTTGTTCTAAAATGCATTGTAAAATTAAATAGGATTTTTGTAGAATACTACATTTTTACTACAATCACACTTTTTCTCTTGTTTTATAATCTTTTTATATAAAAACATAAATTTTTGAGTTTTATTATTAAAAAATGGTTTTAAAAATATATTTAAAATAAATTTTCTTTCATTATGTTTTCAAATTTTTGTTTTCCTTTTAATAATTCTTTTTTCAATGTTGGATATTTTTTAATTAATTTAACATAATGCCATGTATTTTCAATAGTGAAATCAAAAGGTTTATATTCTTTCACTATTTCATTATTTACATCTATATGCATTATAATTAATTTAGAAATAGCTAATTTACATAATTTTTTGTCATACTTATTTAAATTTCTAAAAACTTCGAATATTTGAAATATGTTTTTATATAATTCTTTTTCTTTCACTATTGTTTTATGATTATGATTTTGTATTCTTTCATTAAAAATAGAATATAAATAATAATTATTAAGTGTTTCAAAACCTAATTCCCCCATACTAAAAAATTCATATCCATATACATCAGATAATGTGTCATATTCTTTGCTAATACATGCTCTAGCGCTAAAAGACACACTTTCGTTAAAGTATTCCATATAATATAATATATTAGTTTTTACAATATAATTGTTATACATATCTTTATCTCGAGTTGTTAAATATATTAATTGTTTTTTACAAAATTTTTTATTTTGATTTTTTTGTTGGTTCATACATTCTTGTTTATTATAATATTTTGCAAAATTGTAAACTAATGTATTTGGTTTAGGATTTAATTCCATATATTTTTCTATTTTATTTTTGATTATACATAAAATCGCTAATTGAGGTTCTAATTCTTTTTTATATTTTTTAAATAAATTTTCAAATATATCATTTTTTAATATTTCTGGATACGTTATACAATGAGGTGGATAGTTTTTAATTAAATAATCGTCAAAATGTCCATTTAATATAAATCTACAGCAAATTTGATTTAATATTGGATATTTTAATTCTAATTTTTCTTTATTTTCGTACATTTCTTTAGCAAATTTATAATTATTTAATATACCATAATTTACATTTCTTTGTAATTGATATTCTACATTCAAATCTTCATTTATTTCTGGGTCATAATTTATTATGAAATTATCATAATCTCCTACAATGGCATACATTTCGACCAAATCTTCTTTATCCATTTTTATTTACAATTTAAATTCACATGAAAAAATAAAAATTTCAACGTGCCGGTCCTGCGGCACGGAAATTTTTAGAAAGATTAATTTAATTCTAACATATCCTCTATAAGTAAAATGCATATTATAAGTATTTATGTAAGCATTCGAATATTTATTTAATTCTTGTTTAGATTTTATCTGGTATACATTTAAAGTATCTGTTTTATATACATTTTATCTTCTTGTGTAAATAAATAAAAATAATAATCATTAGATTTATCTAAGATCAATCTGTTTGCTTCTTCTAATGATGATAAAGTAATAATTTTAACATCTAAATATATATCTGCCTCAAAATTAGAGAGATTCACGTAAAGTATATATTTCATTTTTAAAAATATATGATTGAAATAATATGTTAAAAATGGATTATCTAGATACTAAAGAATACGTTAATAATAAAGAATTAGCTATTGAACAATTAAAACAACAATTCGGAGAGAAAGACTTCAATAATCTACCTGAAAAATTTAAAGAAGGATTAATAGAAGAAAGAAGAAAAAATTTAAATAATGAATGGAAAGCTGAAAACAGAGAAAGATATCAGAAAATGTTAGAAAAATCAAAGGAGTCTGCTGACAGAATGTTATTACAATTTGGAGAAATTAAACATGAAACTATAGGGTATTCTACTGCTTACCATAGATTCAGACATTTATCTTTAGGATTTAATGAAGATTCTTTATTATTAAAGAATCCTGCTTATTTATTAGATAATAAAATAATAGGATTTCCTAAACAAACATTATTAAGTATGAAAGAAAGAGTAGTTAAAACAATGAATGATGCAGAAAATTATGAAGATGTATTAAGACCAGCAAGACATTATATGTTTTTCAAAGTATTCACTAATGGTAGATCAACAATTTCTACAAGAGCAGTTTACGTCAATGATTTTGAAGTAGATATAGAAACATTATATGAAGAATTTAATAAGGTATTAGATAAAATAAAAGAGGTGGATTATGGGTATGAAGATATATATTCTACTGAAAAACAAAGTAATGTAGTATTTTATTTCAATTCTTACTATTACCCAAAACCTAAAAATATTAATAATTGGGGTAATAAAATCCCAGAAATTATTAATTGCGAATCATTCAGTATATTCACTGCTAATGATACTACAAAAGAATGTGTTGCTCAATGTGCAGAATATTTACAAGTTAATGAGTATTGTGATACTTTAGAAGATATATTCAGATACTTCAATAACAATGTATGTGTATTCAAACCTGCAGACCATATAAAATATGTAAATGAAATAAGAAATTTCAATGATATTAGAATAGATTCTAAAAGTCCAATAAAAAATATAAGTGTTATTTATGAAACTAAAATATGTTTATTAGAATTTGGAGGACATGTAGGAATTATTTTCGATATTAAACATAATAAACATGATAAATATAAAACTACATTCAAAGCTTTAGAAAAATTTGGAAAAATCAAAAAATTAACTGTATGTTTTGATATTGAATGTTATTTTGATCCAAGAGAAGATAAAGATCAAAGTAATATCCCTTATTTGGCATGCACATGTTTTGTATATAATGATAAATTAGGAGATTGTATGGAATTTGAAGGAAGAGATTGTGTAAGTCAAATGATTAATTATATAGCCTATTCTGCAAATAATTTAGGAATAAAAAATATTGAATTAGTAGCTCATAATGGTGGTAATTATGATTTCCATTATATTTTAAGTTCAACCTATGATCCTTCATGTATAAAGAATATTATGATGAGAAACAATACATTTATAAGTTTTGAATTCAATCATCTAGATGTGAAATTCAATGTTAAAGATAGTTATGCGTTTTTGTTATGCAGTTTAGCTAATGCTGCTAAAGCTTTTGATGTAGGAATGGGTAAAACAGATTTCCCCCATCATGAAGTTAAGAAACTAAAGGATTTAGAAAAAATATTTAAAGAATGGATATCTATAGATACTATAATAGATACTAATGTAGAAAAAGAAAAAATGATTATTAGAGCTAAACATATAATTAACAGTAAAAAGGACGGAGAATCAAAGAAATTAATTGAATGGGCTAAAGATTACTGTATGAATGATGTAATTGTTTTATCAAATGTATGGGTTAAGTTTAAAGACGCAGTAGCTAATATCTTTGAAGCTGATGTAGTAAGTCAGAGTATGACTTTAGCAGGTATGAGTTTTAAATTGTTTCAAGCTCATTTAGATTTAGGTATTGAATTATTTCATCCTGAAAAGGAAAATTATATTAATATAAGAAAATCTTTGATTGGAGGAAGATGTATAAGTTTAAATGGGATATATAAAAATATATTATGTTTAGATGTTAAATCATTATATCCTGCAGCTATGGCATATTATGATCAGCCATATGGGAAAATGTATAAAACAAAGGTAAGAAACCATAAAAAATTAGGAGTATATTATTGCGAAATAAAGATTGAAAATAAAATTAAAAATGGATTTTTCCCTATAAGAGTTGAAGAAAAAGTAAATTACAATTATAATTCTAATAAATCATTGATATATAAACATTGGTATACCTCAGTAGATATAGACATAGCTATTGAAGAAGGCCATACAGTTGAAATTTTAAATGGTTATGAATGGGAAGGTAAAGGTAGAATATTCAAACAGTATATTGAAAATGTATTATATAAATATAAATTACAGTTTGAACAAGAACAAAATAAAGTTAAACGTCAAGTAATTAAAATTATCATGAATTCATTATGGGGTAAATTTGCACAGAAAATGATAGAGAGTGAATATGAAATTAAACTGATAGATGATATTGAAGAGTACGATAAAGCATACCCTATTTGGGAAACAGATTTCATGTTGATAAAGAACCATATTAATAAAACTATTGGAAATAAACCTGTACAGAACGGAGTATTTACATTAAGTTGGGCAAGATGGCATATGAAGAAATTATGGGACGCTGCTGCTAACCCCGATGCAGAATGTATTTATAGTGATACTGACAGTTTATGTATAAGAAAACAAGATTTTAATTTAGAAGCTAAATTCATATTTAATAATAAATTACAAAAAGTTATCGGTACTGAAATGGGTCAATTAGAAATAGAACATACATTTAATGAATTAGTCTGTGTAGGTAAGAAACAATATGTAGGAGTATATTTGAAAAACGGTAAATTGAATTATAAAAAGAGATTTAAAGGTATACCCTTACAATACATCACTCCTGAACTATATATTCATTTATTAGAAGAAAAGAAAGCTCAAGTAGAATTCTTAAAATTTAGAAGAGAGTGGGGGAGTGTTAAAGGATACATTGAAACAAAGAATGTAAGTATGACTTAATTAATATATAAAAATGTTTTTTAAAATTTACAACAAAACTATTTTTTAAGATCAATCTCAGATGATTTTAATTTTTTATTACTTTAAATAAATATTGTAAATATATCAAGATTTTTGAATCATTATTCAAAATATTTAAATGACCGCATAATTTATAGAATACATATAAATATTATGTAGAAATTAAAAATTAAAATTTTGAATTTTTTAATAAATTCTTAGTGTGATAAAAAATTATGTAAATTAGCTATTTCTAAATTAATTATAATGCATATAGATGTAAATAATGAAATAGTGAAAGAATATAAACCTTTTGATTTCACTATTGAAAATACATGGCATTATGTTAAATTAATTAAAAAATATCCAACATTGAAAAAAGAATTATTAAAAGGAAAACAAAAATTTGAAAACATAATGAAAGAAAATTTATTTTAAATATATTTTTAAAACCATTTTTTAATAATAAAACTCAAAAATTTATGTTTTTATATAAAAAGATTATAAAACAAGAGAAAAAGTGTGATTGTAGTAAAAATGTAGTATTCTACAAAAATCCTATTTAATTTTACAATGCATTTTAGAACAAAATATTATAATAATAGATCAAAAAAATTTTTTTTATTAGAATTGATTTCTTACAATTATTTATTAGATTTTGTCTCTTAAAATATCGTAAAAAAATATATGTCATAAAACAATCAAAAAATTAAAAAATCTAATAAACTTTGAGAACTTTTTTTATATTAAAAAATTTATCACCATTAGAAAGAATTTATATGCTCTTCTTCTTCCCTATGTGAGATCGTCTGTTAGAATATGGTCCATGCTAGATTGACTTACATTGCCGTATTATCGATGTAATGTGCCAGCCGTAGAAGCTCCAGTATGCATCATGTGACATCTTTACATTTTCTGGGTTTCCTTGCATTTTGTTACTTTTTTTCGTTTTGTTCCACACAGAAACCAAGAAAATGTGAGTCAAAAGCCTTTCTGTGTACAAAGGAAGAGCAATATATCAGGTAGAATCAAAAGAAGATCTGAAAAACACGAAGAACCCCTTGGTTTTTGAGAGTCAATGAAGTGAATTGTAGAATTAAGAGCTTGGTACCCGTGTGAAAGTGAAAAAGTGGAAATCTAAACCCGGCGCAAAATGGACCTTATGCAGTTTCAGCGAAGCGAATACAACCAGGTGGTCTCCGAATACGGTAGCTTTTTCTTCAGTCTGCTAAGAATCATCGGGGAAACAGAAAGTGATCTATCGATACAGACTAGTGATGACTACGGTCCTACGTCTTCATCATTATTGCTAGAAGTTGTCACCTTGGAAAACGACAAATATTTCTTGAGGTTGTTCAACCATTCATGGACATTACTTAGCAAGGACGGCAGAAGCGATGAAAGTTTTGAAAGCTTCGAAAGCTTTGCAAATCAGTATTCCGTTAAGTTTCAGGAAAGGTTCAAGCAGAGGCTATTTGATGCTTTAAGCAAGATCCGGCAGTAGGGACGGTTGTGCTACATTTTATAAGTAATAGAAATACAGGTTCTGATAATTCCCTCACTGGTGTCATACTGTGGCTGCACGATGTAGATAGTATGTATCAAATTGTAGGATTATATGTATGGAGTTCCACAAAATAAGAATGAGAACACCAAAAGTCCAGATATATATCACGTGATATGCACGTTCTGAAGATCATTTGGAAGCTTTTATTTTGGATTCATATTTTCGTTGTTCTTTTTGTTTCTCTCCAATTTTTCTTATTTTCATACTTTTTTCTTTTTTTTTTTTCTTTTTTTTTTTCGTCCTACTTGTAAGATTATTATTGCCAAATAAAATGATAATGTTATTATGAGGAATAACCGAAAACAAGAAAAAAAAAACGAACAAAAATGCTTTAAAAAACACACACAATCAATCTCTCTTATTGTGATTAATTTTTACTTAGCCCACTTCTTATATCTCTTTTTTGACATATCAATCAATTCAGAAGATAAAATAGATAACGTAATATCCTTGAGACGAATATTAATAGATTACCAGAGGATATATTTATTCAATAGTTTCTATTCTGTTTATTTCATTTTGAATTGTTTCCATTCTTGTTATTGTTAGTTAATAATATTGTTTTGATTCTTTAACCAAGTTTATATCATAATACACGCCGCGAGCTGACAAGAATAACAGTTTATTACAAAATAGATTAGAAATAGAACAAAATGCTTAAACGTAAGAATGATGATGAAAGTGATGATTTCATGCAAGATCAAAAGTCCAAAAGATTAGCTATGGACTCAAGTGCAGTCGAGGCAGATGAAGCTCAAAAATTGAAAAACCAGACTGCTCCCTTGTTGGATTCCAATTTACACAAGCCTGAAGATGATGCAGCCGCAAATAGTATCGCTGCGCAGGCCACTGCTTCCGCAGCCAGCACCAACAACAGCAATGCTCCGCAAAGAATCTCATCCCACAAGGTATATGATAACGACAACACATATGTTCATTTCCGTATGTTGGTGCCAGTCAGGGAGGCCGGCTTGGTTGTCGGTAAGGGTGGAGAAACTATCAACCATATCAAGGAAGTCTCAAACGCTAGAGTCAACGTTTCTGAAAACATTAAGGGGATCGATGAAAGAGTTATCCACGTTAAGGGCCCTGCCGAGCAGGTTGCCAAGGCCTTTGGCCTTATTATTCGTGCCATTAATGATGAGCCTGCTGAGGCTTCTGGTCCAAACTCAAGAACCTATGCCTTGAAGTTGTTGATCACGCATTCTGTCATAGGGTACGTTATCGGTAAAGGTGGTAGCACTTTCAAAGAGATTGAAAGAAAATCTAGCGCCTCTCTTAAAGCTTCAGACACAATTCTTCCTTTCTCCACCGATCGTTGCCTTACTATTACCGGCGTTGCGGATGCTATCCATATCGCCGTGTATTATGTTGCCGAAGCTATTTTCAACAATAAATCTAATATCCCTAAGGTTAGACCTATGTTTTATAATCCAGGTAACAGTCACCTCGCAGCAGCTAATGGTAACCCATTAGGTTTTGGCACTGCAGGTATTGGTGGTATGCCGCAAGCCATGGGTGCTGCAGGATCTCCAGTTAATGCAGTTGCTGCTGCCGCCGCTGCTGCACAATCTAATTTCCAATTCAACCCGGCATTCTCTACACAATTCAATCCGCAAATGATGCAAATGATGCAACATCAAACACCATACATTAACAACAATAATGCTAATAATGGTAAACCAATGAATGGTAATAACGGAATGAACCCATACACTGCACAGCTCGGTGTATTAGGTTTCCCTGAGAGTACAATCAATCATATTGGTACGGAACCTAACTCTTTTGGTGAACAAGGCGCAGATGCTTCAAATGGCTCAAGCACTGGAACAAAACCGGTTGCTCCATTACCAAACAGCTATACTGTACCTAACACCACTCTTCCATCCATCTCTCAAAACATTTACGTTGCAAATCAATTCATTGGGTCTGTTATTGGTAAGGGGGGTAAAAATATCAAAGAAGTTAGAAATGCTACAGGTACACAAATCAAGGTTCAAGATCCTTCTGAAAGTGGTCCTAACGATAGAAAAATCATTATCACTGGGGGTCAAACTAATATTCAGATGGCTATTAATTTGATTAATAACCGTATTGAATTCGACAGAATCAAAAATCAAAGTAAGAAACAATAAGCATGATTGGGCTGAAAGCATACATGTATTGATCTTTCAGCAGCTTATTTATTCATTTATTATTAATTTAATTTAATTTTTTTTAATCTTATATATATTAGTTATTATAGCTTCATCATTGTCTAGATACCTTTCTATCAGTGATGGCTTAATCTCCTTTATATTTATTTAATCATTATTATATCTTGTTTTTATTTACTTATTTTAACCGTTTATTTACTCTTTACTCTTTTTATATTATTGTTTTTCTGCCTTTGTTTTCGCTATTTCACATTAGTCTCTTTTTATTTTTATTTCGAGAAAAAGAGTAATCACATTTTGTATGTCTTCATTTTATTTCATTTCACTAACTCATAGTTCCTTTATCTTGGTTGATTTTTGTTTTATTATTATTATTTTTTTTACTTGTTATCTTTGGTTGCATTTCTCATTATCTGTATTCATTATTTGCATTAGTTTTACATTAGTATTACATTCGTTTGATCAAGACTTATAGATAAAGAAAAGTTAGACTAATCAATTCCAGCATTAGATAAGTTTCGACTAATCTGTATGCTCATGTTGGGGTTACTCTTTAAGTACTCGCTACCATGATTATGAGCGTGTGGTAAATTTCTGGAGTGTTTCTCCCTTCCCTACTTGTCCTAATTTTTTTTCATTTTTTTTGCTGTTCATTTTGTTGATTATTGGTTGCCACTGAATTTTAATATTAAACGTGATTTGATTAATCCAGTTTACAGATCTAACTATAGTATTATTCCTGAAGGTTTCCCAGCTGGCCATCGACTGATCGAAAAATAATATAGATTTAAGTTTTCTCAATATCTTACTTATTCACAGCGTTTGAAAAATGGTTCTTGAAGCAGTCATGGTTGTCATTGACAACAGTGAGTTCATGAGAAATGGTGATTATACTACAAATAGATACGAAGCACAATTAGATACAATTGATTTAATATTCAACGCTAAGCGTCGTTCCAATCCCGAAAATACAGTTGGACTTTTATCAAATGGAGGTGATGCCCCAAATGTGTTAAGTACGTTAACGAATGATATTGGTAAGCTTAGAGTGGGGATTCATGAATCTAAAATTCAAGGAGTTAGCCATTTCACAAACGGTCTTCAGGTTGCTGCATTAGCATTGAAACATCGTCAAAATAAGGTGCAAGCTCAAAGAATAATAGCATTTGTAGGATCTCCAATTACGGAAGATACTAAGGCTTTAGATACTTTGGCTAAGAAATTGAAAAAAAATAATATTGCTGTTGATTTCATAAATTTTGGTGAAGAAGATGCAAATACTAGTAAATTAGAAAAATTCATCTCTATTGTGAACCATAGTGATAACAGTCATCTTGTCACCGTGCCACCTTCCAGATTATTATCATCAGCAGTCGCCTCATCCGCTATTCTTAATGAAGGAAGTGGGGATATTGGAGGTGCTGATAACCATGACGACATTTTTGGAGATATGGATGGATTTGATAACATGGCCGACATTGATCCTGATTTAGCTTTGGCATTGCGTTTATCCCTTGAAGAGGAGAAGACCAGACAAGAACGCGAAAATGCGGAAAAGAAATAATATGCCTTTGTTTATTGAAATATATAATAATTTATAGATCCATTTAATAAAAGGAATTTATATATACAAAGCATTTTTTCACATGGGGAAAGAGTTTATTTAATTACCTTCTTAATTGTAGGAACTAGAGAAATACAATGTAATAATAAATAAAAGATAGAAAAAGGTTTTTAAGTATTGGCGTTTAATTTTTTCTTCTTTGTTTCTATTTCTACTTTTGTTCTTTTTATTTCTCTTCTTTTCTTTATTTGTTTCTTTCTTTGTTTCTTACTTTCTTTTTTTTTCTTGCCCAATCCTTTTAGTACTTGAACTAGTATTCGTTCTTTATTGATGAATTTTATGAATTGTTAAAGGATTCAAACCGAATCTCCTTCTATATACTCTTTAATTGAACATTATTTGAAAAAAAAATTAAATAGGAATAGGAAACAAATCACAAAAATTTGTAACTATGCTTTCGAAATCTTCAACCAAGATAAATCAAACTAATACAAATGGCGTTAGAAGAAAACGTGATTATTTGTTATCTTCATTCCGAAAGAAAGATGAACCGTAAGTGCGAGAGCATATCTTCAAAGGAAGCACCTTTTCTTGAGACTTACTAACTGTTTAAGATAGAGAGCAGCAGCCAGAGAAAACGAAATCTTTCAATAAAGTTTATAACAATCCAACTTATTTGATCCCAAATAATAATAATCTGAAGACACTACCAATACCTCTGACGAGGGCATATTTTCTTGACGCTTATGGAAAAGTAAGTAAAGTTAAAAAAATAGATATAATATTTGCAAAACAATACCCAGGATTTATCAAATAACTTACTAACATTTGTAGGCTAAATGGAATCTTTCAAATGTAACATGTCCAGAATTTATACAGAATAATGGGTTGATGGCAGCACCCGAGAGTTATAATGAGTCGAGAAGGTTAAAAACAGTAAAAAATTATATTAATAGTCCTACATGGAAATCAAAAACCCAAGAATTCCAAGAAATTATTAATGATTCAATAAAATCGACATCTGTTGCAGGGGGCGCTATTTCTTTGGTAGAAAAAGATGTACAAATATTAAAATTTAGTCATTGGCTATCGTTGAAAGAATATCCAAGAAAGATTTCTATTGATGCACATTCTATTTTATCTTCACAATATTTTATGCTTTTAGATACTTTAGAAGATTGGAGATTCAGAAACAATCCAATCGTGAAAAGTTATCCAAACATTCGATTCTATGTCGGCATTCCCCTAATTTCGCCAATTAACAATGAAGTTATAGGTGTCTTTTCAATTTTTGATGGTTTCCCAAGAAATAGCTTTGATACCAAACATATTTGTGAATTGCAAGAGTCTGCTAAAAAGATCATGAGTATCCTCCACGAGGATTTCCAGGGTTCGTTGAATTTTAAGTTGAATTTCAATGATTCAAGCACTTTTGATGATATGAGGAAAGATAACAAATTGACTAGAAATAAGATTGGAAGAGCAACTAGTGATAAAAGTTTGTGTTTGATTAAGCTACCAATTTATGAAAAAGATGGGAGTGGTAATGCGTACCAACAAAATCTTAATTTTAGGTTTAGCAAAAGGAATTTAACTGAAGAGGAAATGTCAAATAATGAATTTTTAAATAAATTTCTAAATTGCAACAATTTTAGAGCTGCTGGTAGAATTTTGTGTGAAGGTCTAAGCGAAAAATTACAAAAATTTAATTTAATTTATATTCTGGAGGTTAAAATAGTTGAAGTTTATCAACTAGAAAGTAAATATTTCCCGAATGTCAACGAAATTGAAGCCGAAAAATTTAAATTTACAGAAAGAATGCAAAAATTGAAAAAAGAAGAAGTTAAAACTAGAGTTATTAATTTCAGTGAAAAAGATGAGAATAGTCACTCATTAAGCGAAAACCAGATAGAAATTTCGTTGACTAGTAAAGATAGTAACAAGACTCATTTTAGTTGCTTTAGTTCCGAGTTTGGAATTTTCGTGAACGCCAAAGTTAATAGTTGTAAATACAATTATGGATGCTGTATTCCATTTGTCAGAGATACTGCGAAACTAACCAGACGAAAGTATATTAAATTATCAAATAATCTTAACAATAATAATAATAACAGCGCAATCCCTATTGAATTATACTTGAAAACAGGCGGTTATTTAATAGGGTGTTTCTGTTATAACACCACCACAATTACTGACAACGATATAAATCAAATTTTTGATAGCGCAAGCATTTATAGAAAGCTATATATTCAAAATAATAATTAAGTCCAAACAAGCATCTCGTCAAATATATTTTGATTATAATCGGCGTCTATGTGAATTCTGTAGAGTTTATTTTTCAGATTTTATTCTTTTTAAAAATCTTAAGTAGAAAGAAGAAATACTAGTACAGAAACAAAAACCAAAAATGGATAACTAGAAAACAATGAAAGATCACCTTTAAATCCTTGGTACAAAATACAGATACACAGTTTAACTGCACGTATTTGTCTTTGTATTCCACTCCTAGAAGTGAACTGAACCAACCAATAAATTAAGAAAATGTTTACAGCACCCTTGCTAATATCTTATTTACATTTGTTTTTCTCTATTGTCTAAAGTTTTTGCCATGTCACTGTTACTTTACCAACTAATAACAAATGAGAAATAGTGAGCAGCAAACAGAATTTCTTGTCTTGCGATAACAAGAGATGAAATGCTAAATCACACATACACACACGCACACACACATCCACTTAAAGGGCATTTGTCCGCACTACGAGTCAAAAAGACAAATAAGCAGAAACAAAACTTAATACCTGCAAATAAAAAATTAATTCACTAAGAAACACAAATACATCCTACATATATCCAGATAATAATGCAACATGAAAGAGGGGTCGATTTAAGAAGCAGATATTGTTGAAGAATTAGTACGAGGACGTTAAGTATGCGGCGCGGTACAAAAGAAAATTGCTAAATGTACATCAAATACATAATAACCCAGACAAAGGAAAAAAGCCTGTAAACCAATTTGAAAATAATCAAAAATATGTTCAAAAGCTGGTAAGTACTGGGCAATTTGAAAAATGTAGAGAATTTACATTAGTAACATTTAACTTGATAATTTGGCATTTATGGATCATTTTCAATTTACTCATACAATTTTGATAGATAAGACTTCTAGCCAATAAAGAGTTGCATCCTATAATTATTATCATCTTCATAACTTTAGTATTTAACTGTACACGCAATCAGCTATTTTCTTTTAGAAATTAGTGAAAATAATGTGGCTTCAATCATGAAAGGATTGCTAGCGCCATTTCCACCATCACTGAAGCCTGTCCGAATATGCAAATTACGGCGATCCTCAAAGTAGGAGTGCATTATATATACAACATATTTGGTACTGTACTGATATCAGAAAGATCAGGAAACGACGAGCTTAGTATAAAAACAACGTTGGGATTCAACGGAATATTCGTGATATCATAAGGTATTTGTGCAGACTGCCACATATGTGTACATCCGTTTAAATTCTTTTATGGCAGTGACAAATGTGCGAATCCGGCAAAATAGAACGTTCTCTTTGTCTAACAAAGTTTCATACATTCAGAGATATTAAGCCAACTTCTACAAATCGTAATACCAGTATTTACTCTTTCTTTTTTAATTCTCTTTTCAATCTTTTATGTTCACCTTTCCCTTCTCCTCTTATTCAATGCGCCTACTCTTGCGTGTTTCATACTATGAACATGAGATTAATCAGGCTTCCGCAATTTCTATGACAATTTTACATCTCTCAGTTTTGATGTGCATCGAAGTTATTGTGGGGATTTATTTTAGGTTAAACCAAAGCCAAGGTGCGTGTAGAAACTGTAAAAAAGAAAAAAAAAAGATGCACCGCAAATAATGTGCATATTTTTTATGAAAAATATGCAGTTAACAACAATTTAAATTAAAATTTCTAATTAATTTCAATTAATTAAGATTAGGTATTTATTATTCCTTCTTTAATTGATTAAGCCGTTGAAATGATTGATTTATCCTTTAATTAAGGGACAAAAATCCAAAACCATATATAAACGTACAAAATAAATTTACATATATTAAGATACCGTTTAAAAATTCAAAGAAACATAAATATACACAAAAATAAAGATTTGGTAGTCGTTAAAGGTATTCAGGAAACGTATTGCAGCCATCAAATAACAAAAATGTTACACATAAAGAAAAAAAGGAAGTATATAGATGAAAAAATAGCGAGCTTGTAGTGGTGTGCTCTTTTTATTGTTTGTACTTTCTCCTTTAATTTTTTTTCCTGTTATTATTGCGAGCAACATATACGCGGGTGCAAGAAATGTAATTATTATTCAATTACACCTTTTATGCTATAGCTTGCACATATATGGCATGCTGAATAGTCTCCATGTATGAATAATACCCACTATAGTTACTTGCTATAGTAATTATTAAACATAAAATATAATTAGCGATATATCGACTTTTAGAATCTCAAAAGTGCTTTAATTGCAAGTATAAAGTGAGTTTCACCAATTAAAACATAAATTATTGAACTTAAATTTTAAAGAGAAAATTTTTTTTGTTTTTTCTTGTTTTGTTTTGATTTTTTTCCTTCTTGATTTTCGTTTGCTCGTTTCTTTTTTTTTCTTTTTTTTTTTTTTTTCAACGAACTCTTCTTTTTGTTAGCGGTTTCGAAAACTTTCATCCTAAAGACTCATTTTATTTTCCATGTTAGATTTTAATTAGTGCTGCCGCTGATATTTATTCATAAAAAAGAAAAAAAGAAATTTTCCTTTATACTGATTTTCCCTGAAAGTTACTCATTATAAGTCGAAGTATAATTTGTTTCTTTTTTTTTTATTTTGTCAGTCTTTTCTTTTTCATCAACATCATTTTTTTATCACAACTTATTATTTTTCTTTCTGGTTTCCTCACTTAAATAATTTGATTAATAAATAAACAAATATCCTCATCGGTTAATCATCTTGCCTTTTATTTTCTTTTTCACACCTACTTTTTTTTTTATACTTTTATCTCTATATCACTTTGCTTTTATCCTTGCTTTCCTCTAATCCCTTTTGTGTTTTCCCTTTAATATTCACATACAGGTTCCAATTACAACATAGTGAGCAGAACACAATTGTCCATATCATCCAATATTTGAAAAGACTCTAAAAGTTAAACATAAAGAAAGTGTATAATCTAACAACCAATTCATAATGTCTAATACAAAAGTGACACCAACTTACCAAGGTTATATTGCAAACACTAAGGACGCCCTTTTAGTCATCCAAGCAGCATTAAATGAACAATTGCCGACTGTCCCAAGGAGACCCCATGACAAAGAAAGAACATCTTTAATTGCCTCAGGAAATGTTTTTGTGTTTATTGAAGAACGTTCCGGGGTGAAAAGATGGACTGATGGAATATCTTGGTCACCTTCAAGAATTTTGGGCAGATTCTTGATTTATAGGGAGTTGGATCGTTCAGGGAATTCCAAAGATAAAAAGAAAAAGAAGGACTCTAAAAAGAAACAACTTGAATTACGCCAGAAAACATTGAAACAGATTGAAGATCCACAGCAATTCCCACTACAGCAACAACAATCTTCTCCTACATATCCAAAAACAATATCTGGTGATGCCGACGATCAATCTAATCGAGCTTTAGTCGGCTCTTTGGTCACTTCATATGCTTTTAAAGAACATGGATTGGTCAAGAAAACATTATCTTTAACTGTTAATAGACCTTACAGTTACGATCATACTTTAGGGAAGCAACAAGCTCCTTTGATTGATACTATCCACTTGATTTCATACTACAGTACATCTGATGTTTTGAATAAATCCTTGACGAAACCATCACTTGATCCAGCTTTGAAAGATATTCAATTAAGTCCTGAGTTGTGCACTGCTGTGAAAGAGTCTACTCTTGGAGGTAAGATTCCTGTTGAAGAAGAAGCATTGTACTTCCTTGATAATCAAACAGCTCCTAATGGCGCTATGTCTCATTCTATTCAAGGCTTGCACCAGCAGGTATCTTATTTCCAACCATACCAGCAACAGCAAGACCCGCAGTCTACTAATCAGCAATTATACAATCAATCACAACAACACCACCAATACCAAGTTCCCTATTTGCGTCCTTTGAATCAACCTGTTGATTACGGTACCTATTCTACCACTGTTACCGGAGCTCCAGCAAGCACATCTAATACAACCCCTGGTGCCGCTGGTTTATCAAATGGATTCCAAGGTCAGCAGCCATCACAAGCTGTCAATAATCATACAGCAAATCAGTACCAATCGCATTATTATAATCCAATGATTAACGCAAATTCTAAGTATCCTACCATTCCAACTACTGCAGCACAGTATCAACAGTATGCAATTCCTAATGCTTTCCAATATTATTCTATGCCGCATCAGCAACAACAGCAGCAGCAACAACAAGGCATAACTAGTACTACCCAAGATGATGGATCTCATGATACGGTTCCCCAACAAGTTAATACTTTGAACAATTATGACAACGAAACTGAAAGTATTAATACTGCCAGATTCTTGAGCAGTATGAATGATGATACGAAGCCCAAGTTTGGCTTTTACGGTAATACAAGTTCATCTACGAGTGTTATTCCTTCGAATAATTTGTTGAACACTGCTAGCAGCAACAACTCCGCTAGCAACATCGCAGGTACTAGTTCAACTACAGTTGCATCGGTAGCCTCCGGTACATCTACTCAAATTCCATCTCCGTTGCATCCTCCTCAACAACAATTTTTAACATCTAATAACGGTTACCAGTCACCAAAATACCAAGCTCAACAACAGCAAGCACAAGTAGCTCCTCAACAGCAACAACAGCAACAACAGCAGCAACAACAGGTGCAACAGCCATCTTCTCCAAAATACTCATATAACAATGGGACTGCCAAAGTAACTAATTCTAATAGTAATCCCATTAATGGAGCTAATGGATCCCAATATTACCAAGCACAGAATTCGCCATATGCTGCCCAAGTGCAGATACAGTCTCAAACACAGCAACCGCAACATCAATTGGGTAGCCAATTCAATGTATATGGATCACAAATGAATTCAGGTAATAGCAAGCAATGGTACTATAATCAACAACAAACACAACAATTTCCTCAACCACAAGCCGGAATGATACAAGGACAAACGCAGACCCAACAATACACAGATGGTACTGCTGCAGCCAACACGAACAATTCGAGTAATGGTAATTCATTCATGAATCAATCTTACAATAATGGCATGTATTCCTCCAATTAAGTATTCATAGTATCTCAGCAGAATGATAGATTCGCTTTAATACATTGCAAATAACTACAAAAATTACTCCGTTCATAAAGTTTGAATATAGATCTTTTTTACATTTACGATTTTTTTATTTTTATTTATTTTAATTTGTCATATATTTCTCTCTATTGTCTTTACCTTTCCTTTTCTCTAGTTATTATGTATCTTGAATTTTTTTTTCCATGAGCCTTTGTACTTGTTATGCTTACACTTTTAGCCCCTTGTTACTATGTAATTAGTGTATTTCAGTTCAACAGCATTTTGCAAATAATCATAAGGTAATTAGTGCATTTTAACTCAATAATATTTCATAAATAATCATAAGGTGCCCTTAATATGTTCTAAGCTTCTGTAGAGCATGATATATGTTAATATAAACCCAGGCGTTATCATAATAGCATTTTATCAACAATGGCTAGTATTACATAATATGTTTTACAATTTTATTGCGTTTTATCTGTTAGCGGATATCTCGACTGTTATCTTGGTAGCTTTATAATGTTTGTACATTGCAGAACCTGATTATTGCAGATCCGAAATATGATATGATATTATGAATAACTTGCAGAAAAGCCACCTTTCTATTTTTTTTTTTTTTCAAAAATGGAAGCAAACATGAAGTAGATGTAGAGAGAAACAACAGTACTTGACAAAAGTAGATTTCATCTCGAAATGCTACCCAAACAAAGCTACGGTCGCAGAGGAACATAAACAAAAGCGGATTGACTTTCTTATACTTTCAACGTATCTCAAAAGTTCCGTTGTCTTAGTTTGTGTATACATGCTTGAAGCTGAAAGCAAGAAAAAAAAAACAACAAAAAGAATAAAACACCTTACCATTCAGGTAAGATTTACGAAATAACTCATCATAGGTAAGGTAACAATATATATATATATATATATAAATATATTGAAGTGAAATGGAAAATGAATACTTGATGGGTCTGATAATATTTGATTTGATGTGAAAGTTCTATGGGTATATAAGATTACTGTTTCAACGGTTTTGCTATTATGACTTTAATTTAATTTGAGTTGAAATGCGCTAATCTTTAATCTCAATTTTTTTTTGTCTCAGTTGTTTCTTTTTTTTTTTCCTCTGTAGCTAGTAACGGTATAATCGGTGTTCGGATGAAATGTATAGGTGTAACAATTATATAATTCAACAATGTACTAATGTATTGGTTGGTTTACGGATGAAGTTAAACTTTGTAAGACAGGAAAAATTTTTTTTAAAAGGCATTGGCTATTATTAGAGAGATCATCTCATCTACCATTTTATTAAGCATATAATTAATTAATTGACCTTGACCATTTTAATTTCCTCGATTTTTATATTAAGATTACCCAATTGTTCGGGTAGGATACAACTAAGGATTGTTGAAGAGACAAAATTATAGAAATAAATAGAAAAAAATGTCGAAGAGAACGATTGATCAAAGTGAAGATGTTGTCAGAAATGTCTCAAGTAAACTTGACTCGAAAGATTTGCCAAATAAAACCAGCAGAGTTCAGGAAGATGGTGATTTAGATATTGGCGAATTTGAAGATCCATATGGTGATGAATTCGAAAGTGACGGAGAAATTATTGAGGTTGATGATGAAGAAGAAGGAAATGAAGACGAGGATTCTGCGATGAAACAAATAGAAAAAGATAATGCCCAAGAACAACAAGCATCCAGCTCATCCATATATTTACCGCATAAATCCAAACCTTTAGGCCCGGATGAAGTATTGGAAGCCGATCCTACGGTTTATGAAATGTTGCACAATGTTAATTTGCCATGGTCGTGCTTAACTGTGGATATTATTCATGACAATTTGGGAGATGAGAGAAGATCATTTCCACATTCCATGTCTGTAGTTACTGCTACACAAGCACCAAAAGCCAAGGACAATGAATTGATGATACTAAAGTTGACTCAATTAACAAAAACCTTAGTTAAAGGTGATGATGAAGAAGATGAAGAAGATGAAGGCGATGACTTTGAAGGGGACCCGATTATGGAGAATGAGAATATTCCATTGAAAGACACCACCAATAGAATAAGAACCTTAAACCTCAACAACAATAGTACAACACTCAGTGCGTCAATGTCGGAGAATGGTGATGTATACATTTATGATTTAAGCGCGCAAGTCAAATCATTGAATACTCCAGGTTTCATGGTTCCTAAATCCAGTAAGAAACCAATACATACAATTAGAAATCATGGTAATGTTGAAGGTTATGGCTTAGACTGGTCACCATTAATTGACACAGGAAGTTTGTTGACTGGTGATGTCAGCGGTAGAATTTTTTTAACAAAGAGAACTACTAGCAACTGGATCACTGATAAGGTTCCATTTACCACCAACAACCAATCTATAGAAGATATTCAATGGTCCAAATCTGAGAAGTCTGTGTTTGCCACGGCTGGATGTGATGGTTATATCCGTATTTGGGATACCAGATCAAAGAAGCACAAGCCATCAATCAATGTTAAGGCATCTAACTCAGATGTGAACGTGATTTCATGGAGTGAGAAGGTTAACTACTTATTGGCAAGTGGTCACGATGACGGCTCTTGGGGTATATGGGATTTGAGAAATTTCAAGCCAAACAATGAAACTGTCACCCCAGTTGCATTATATGATTTCCATAAAGCGCCAGTTACATCTATTAGCTTCAATCCATTAGATGAATCAATAATTGCTGTTGGAAGCGAAGATAATACTGTCACATTATGGGACTTGGCTGTTGAAGCAGATGACGAAGAAATTAAAGAGCAGCAAAAGAATATCAAAGAAATGGCGGATATTCCACCTCAATTATTATTTGTTCATTGGCAAAGAGATGTCAAAGAAGTTCAATGGCACAAGCAGATTCCAGGTGCTTTGGTTTCTACAGGCAAAGACGGTTTAAACATTTGGAAAACCATCAGTGTTTGAGCGTTTCAGTTAGCTCTTGGTTATATATACGATTAATACAGTTTTTTATTATTCTTGAAAACAACTTGGAGTAGGATATATTAAAATGGGTTTACAATTGGGAGTATATTTTTCTCTCCGTGAAATCGTATTTCTGCTTTTAATTTTCTTTAAAACGTAAGTATATAGACAAATTTATTATATATTTTTTTTGTTGTATTTTTAATAGAATATTTGTTAGTGATGGATGACTGAGTAAAGTAAAGTAAAAAGATATTTGATATTTTTTTTCTCCATTCAGTTCTTAGAGACATTGGATTATTTTTGGTTCCATTTATGGATATTCAAAATTGAAAACATTAGAGGATAATAAC
Organism: Saccharomycopsis schoenii; assembly: GCA_010994365.1. NCBI lineage: Eukaryota > Fungi > Ascomycota > Saccharomycetes > Ascoideales > Saccharomycopsidaceae > Saccharomycopsis > Saccharomycopsis schoenii. The sequence continues at coordinate 129,178 of JNFU01000019.1, read as the reverse complement.
CAATCACGAGTAAGAATCATTCAGATAAATAACCGTCATTTCATCGCTATTAACGCAAACCACATATTAAAATTGGTGTACACTCAATATCCCGAAAATTGATTCTGTTATATTGTATAACATTATAGTTAGTTCTTTGTATCCCTTTATCAAATCGGGTGTAATGTATCACAGATATTAAACATAATTAGATGGATTCGGATAAGATCTTGTTGTACTTGGCAATCTTAGAGGAGATGGATAAGTCAACAGTTCTTTCACCAACTTCAACAATCAAACCACCCAAAATATCTGGGTTAACCTTGTTAACTAATTTCAAAGTCTTACCACTACCAACGAATTTGGAGGAGGTGATAGCGCTTTGGATTTTCTTGAAGTATTTGGATTCTAATGGTTTGCTAGAAGTGACAACGGCTTCAACGACACCTTCGTAAGCATCTTCCAAGATTTGGAATTGGGAGATGACAGATGGCAATAAGCTTAATCTGTTGTTGTCGGCTAAGACCTTCAACAAGTTGGAAACAGAGCTGTTGGAAACAACTTTGGAAGAGACGGTGCTAGCAACAACATCACGGTCAGCTTGGGATAAAGCTGGGTTGGCGAGGATCTCAGCAAACTTCTTGTCGGAGACCAACAAGCTTTGGATGGACTTCAAGGCCTTACCGGCGGACTCAATGGAGGAGTCCTTGGCGGCAGCAGTGTACAAAGCTGAGGCGTAGGTACCATCTAAACCGAATAATTGAACAGGTGGTTTGGCGGATTTGGAGGCAGAAGCCATGGATCTAATAAACATTCTGGAAGCCATTGTTGAAACTAGTATTATATTATTGTTATTATGGATGATAAAAACTGGAACTTGACTAAGATAAACAAACAGACTAGTCCTGCAATCCAATTACAGTAACAAGTAAGTAATATTGTGTTTTTCTCTTTTTTTATTTTTTTTTCTCTAGTTCCTCTTATACAGAGGGTTATTTTTCTCGCTCCTATAGTAGAAAAAGAAAATTTTTTAGTGGTGGATCCTATTAAAATTAACTATGAGAAAAATTTTTTTCTTCTCTTATTACTGGTGAAATTTCTATTTTTCTATTATGTGTGCTTCTGTAGAAAATCTAACCAGCCCGAGCTCTGGGCAGGATGCTGCCCAAACAGCAAGGGGTGCGTACAAGAAGCGCCTGACAGTCAGCCATGGATGAGCCCATTTATGAAGACCCATTAGGGGCTTTAGGCTTGACGAGATTTTTTTCTCCGTCGACAATTCTAGCCAATAGGATAGCGTAAAAATACATAGACAGATATGCGACATTTATGCGTGCGTAAAATACGCTGTTTTCTTTTCTTCTGGGATTTTTGGAGTCTTCTTGCTGGTTTGCTGCCCTGAGGAGAAATATCAGATATTAAGCGATCTCTCTTTCTATCTCTTTGTGGCTTTTTGCAACAAAAGGTCATAATTGTCACACAACTTCTTAGCTGATTACCTGGGCAGCAATGAACCTGCAGATATATTTGCTTGAAACGCCCAAGTTTTGCTGGACCACTTCTGGCCGACCAGCTTGCTCTGGCGCCAGTGCTGGAGCCTTCTCTAGTTTTCCTCACGACATTTGGCCTAACAGAAGCTGGCACCGGTCCACTCTGCGACGCGGCTCTTCCTAACCGGTAATTAATTCTGAACCCGTAGTCAATTCTTCAGAAACCATACTAGTCTTTAAGTCATTGCAGCAAATGTTCAAGTCATCACAGCAAAGTGTGGCATGTACTTTTTTGTTGATTTTATTGCCTTTTGCTGAGAACGTGCTTTCGAGGCCTTATCATTCTGCTTCGACAGCTTGTATTTCTTGAGTATTGGCAGCAACTGTCGCATTTTGTCCAATAGCTATCCCTTTCATAGGAGACGCCAGGTCAGGAGACCGATCATTGCGCAATATCCGGCAATATAGTTGTAGAAACTACACATATCCAGTAATATATTTGAGTACCTGCATATGTGCAATGCGCATGTTGTAGAACCTGGCTTGGATAATCCTCTCAAAAAGCGGTTATGAGACCATATTTGGATATTATGCGCCATGTCCCACTCAATGATAGCTGATCTGCCTCAAAACGGATCTTGAGGCTCGTAACTTCGTTCTAATATGTATTGAAGCTAACAACGCTAACCAGACGCGATATAAAGAATTTCGCTAAAGAAAGGCACCTCAAAACCCTTCAATGATGAAATTTATCTGAAACTTTCCACTTCTTATAGTGCAGGTGTTTTCGGTAGACCCGTTTGGGGGGGGGGGGGTAATGATTAGCACATCTCACACACCTATGATCTCTCACACATCTCTCACGTGCAAGCATCATCAGTACTGCACGTGCAGATCAACCAATATTGTGCATGCTGTCAACGTCAGCCATGCACGTGATCTCATAGTGCTTTCAAAACCGTTTCATTACCCTTTCGTTACCTTTTGGTTACCATTTCTACGGAATTGTGGCTTGTATGCTAAACATACATTTATGTATGCATATATACATAAATATATATAATATATATATATAATATATATATATATATTGAGCCCCTGACACCTAGATATCAACAGAGCTGTATGAATAAGATCGCTGAAAAACCGTAAAATCCTTCGTTTGAGCCTGTAGGCGGACCGTCTAAAGCATGTAACACACTTTGCAGGCAGTCTTGCCGCATCTGTAGCACTTCACGTCGTCTTCGTCGTTCAACACACGGCATTTACAGCATTTCCAGGCCTCGGGCCCCGACACTTCATACTCTTTTTCAGTCTCGTTATCTGGTCCGGCCATTCTTTTTCTTATGGTACTTGTTCTTTTCTTCATTTTAGCTAGCTTATGTTCAATCCTACTTGTTGACTATTTGTTTATTAGTGGGTTGTCGAAAGATGTAGCTAAGTAAGAAAAGTATCAGCGAGCAATCGCAAATCCAGGGGACTGCATAGGTATTTATACGGTTATGAATATCCACGTTTGAATTTCAGCAAACTTTTCTAGTGTGTCATTATGTTATTCGCTTCCCAATTACGAATTTAACTATTTCGGATCTGTTTGTCGTTCAGGTAGCTTTGTGTCAAATTAAATGTCTCATTTTAATTAAAGATCACTGCGTGTTCCTGCATTAATTAACTTTTGAGATGCCTAATTAGTTAATTTTTTTTTTCATTTCGATCTTGTGAAATATTGGAGTATGAATGTTAATCATGTGGTTAGCACGTGACACATTCTGAGGTTAACCTGGAAAATTTTAGAATCTAAGAAAAATGACCCAAATTAATTTAATAAAAAAAAAGATATCATACGGCATGAAGGTTAGACCTAATATTTATTTTCAGTATTAAGAAATTAAAGCATATTGTACCACACTATTTTTTTTTCAGAATCCATCTCATCTCAGGAACTCTGAAACCAAATTTAGCAGACTCAAATGAGCAATATCAACATAACATATAGACGGCAAATCGGAGGACAGAAAAGAATAATATGAGATCAAATAATCACTATAATAATAATAGCAGTGGAAAGAGAAGATCGAACGACCCATATAGTTCTCAGAAACCTAAAAAGTTTCAAAAAAGTAATGGTGTTTTTGTCAGTAAAAATGGCCGTAAAAATCTAAGAGCTATTACCCGAACAGGTAGAGGCTTTGATGCCCAAGAAGCTGAAGATCCCTTCCAGAATACCGAGAATAGTGAGGATGAGGCGGAAGATATTGAGGGAGTTGACGAGGATGAAGTCGCACAGAATACTTCTGGCAAAGCATACGACGCATTAATGGTTTTACTTAAAAATGATCGTACGGACGAACAAAATGACGAAAATGATGATGAAAAATTCCAATCCGCCATGTCCGACGATGAGGCTGCAGGCCAAGATGACCATTTATCTGACATGGACCCCGTTGAAGAAGAGGAGGAAGAGGAAGATATTGAAGACTCGGACGAGGAGGAAGATCTCCAAGATGCCTTTCAATACCATATCGTTAATCCGGATGAAGCAAGTTTAGAAAAGATTGAGGAATATGTTAAGCAACACCCAAAGTTCAAATGGAGCATCACAAACAGATCAAAAGTTGGCCATTACTCAATACTTCAGCAAGATCTCCCAAAAGATATTGGGATCAAGAACGATCACTCAGTACTGAAAGCGAAACTCAATACAAAAACTTTAGACAACTATCACATTAAGAAAAGAATGAAAAATATCGTATCTGCTGATAAATTGTCCGATTTACAATCTTTGATAGCTGATGGAATATTCAATTATAAAGATCTAATTCTTCCTTATCAAGACTATTCTAGAGAGTCAGAGGTCCGTGACTTGTACTGCACGCATATAGTTAATCATATCTTAAAGACCAGAGATTTGATTTTAAAAGATAATATGAAGATTTTGAAATTCAAGCAAAAGTTGGAAAATAAAAAATCGCACACACAGAACCCTGATGGCGAACAGGAAGAAGAGATAGAAACTAATGACGATGAAGAAGAACCAGAATTAAGAGATCAGAGTTATAATAGAGCTAAGGTATTGATTCTTTTACCTAATAGACAAACATGTTATGATGTTGTTGAAAAGATTATCAAAATCAGTGATCTACCTACTGTGGAAAACAAGAAGAAATTCCATGCACAGTTTTTTTCAAGTTCTCACGTCCCTGAATATAAACGCGAAGATTTCAAATACTTGTTTAATGGTAATAGTAATGATTATTTTACACTTGGAATGAAATTCACTAGAAAGTCTTTAAAGTTATATTCATCATTTGGTCAATCAGATATCATTTTTGCTTCACCATTAGGTTTGAAAAACATTCTAGAACAGCATCCTAATAGTAAGAGTAAGAACAGCCAGCAACAACCTATTGATTTCTTGAGTTCTATTGAAGTATTAGTTGTGGACCAGGCTAACTCTATCCAGTATCAAAACTGGGATAATTTGAACTTTGTTTTGAGTAAAATCAATAAGATTCCCGAATCCTACAATGATGATTTAGATTTTAGTCGTATCAAAATGTGGAATATCAACGATCAGTTCAAATTCATAAGACAAAGTTTAGTATTTTGTAAGTTCACTACGCCTGAATTGAATAACTTGATCAACAAGTCCATGAATATTCAAGGAAAATTAAAGTTAAAGTATGTTGCAAGTATTGGTGATGATAGTGATAAGAGTACAAGGATTTTGATAGATCAAATTGTAATTCCTGTCAAACAATCATTTATGAGATTTGATTGTGATAACCCAATAAATGATCCAGATTTGAGATTCAAATATTTCCAGAATACGATGATTCCATTCTTGAATGAACAATGTGATACTAAAAATGACGGTATTTTGATCTTCATTCCTGATTACAATGATTACTTAAGAGTCAAAAACTACATGAAATTTAAAACCAATTTGAATTTCTGTGCCATTGATGAATATTCTGAACAAAAGAAATTGAATAGAAACCGGTCTTTATTTGAATTGGGCAAATTTCAAATAATGTTATACACCGAAAGATTGCATCATTATAATAGATTTGATATAAAAGGAGTTAAAAACATTGTTTTCTATAAGTTGCCTGCCAATATTGAATTTTATAAGGAGATCATTTTGCGATTCCTATCTAATTCGATGATGCATAACTTAATCACTGATATCAACTTAACCTTTGTGAAAATTCTATTCGACAAGTGGGATGCCATCTACTTGGAGAATTTGGTTGGATCGAAAAATGTTCCACTTCTCTGTTTTGGTAAGAAAGAAACGTATACGTTCAAATAATCTTTATACAAATACATCTTACACACTTCAAGTTATAAGGCAAGTGGATTTTCTCATCATTTATTAGTACATTGTAAGTTAAAATGGCAGTAATATAGCATTCTGATTATATGAGACATAAATAAACCAACACGTAAATAATGGTGGCGAAGCCATCCTTCTCCCATAATGTATATTGGTTACAGTTGGCGCTGTATCTCATATGCCATCATTCCACCGCATGTCAAATTGGTGTTTTGCAGGTTCGCAAGCATTAAAATCAAGATTTTAAGTGGGAAATAGCCATGATGATGCAGCAGAAGGAAACATACGGACTCATTCTTTCACCTATTCTGGCAAATTTCCAAAAGATTCCCAATACATTTGTCTTGTTGTTATCCAATATTGAAGGTATAGCTGAATGTATGTAGGTGGAAGTGCAAATCAATAAAAGAATCACCTGCAAAAGTGACTGGAAGTTAAACAAAGCAGACTAGAAAACACAGGTGTTGTTAGTAAGATGAAGAGGAAAAATGTGACAAACTCAGCGATGGTAGCCTCGCCAATCATGTTACATCGCCAACATCGTGCAACCTGTCAGCACGACTTTCAGTCTGGTGAATTAAAAACCACATACCATATTTCGGAAAAAAAGCACTGGCTCTTGCAGCAATTCTAACTCAACTAAAATAAACAACCAATATGTACTGACACGATATGCTTAATATACGTATCTTTACATGTAACAGACATTCTTCTCCTTTGAAACCATCAACTGGAGAATAGCCATATCAATCAAGTTTAAAAACCAAATTTAAAAATGCAATACTGATCCCACATACACCTATACCCACACACATCATTAACCCCAATCTGGTTGTGATTTGAGTTTTCTTGTGCACGATATATGATATATGCAATTTCATCTGCCATTGGGTCTTTTCTGCGCACTAACACTACAATAAATACACGCATACGGGTATCTGATATTAACTGTAATCTCAATAAATATCTGACGGGAACAAGATATTGTCAGATCACGTGCACAGAAATAGCTTATGTCAAAGTACTATATCAAATGGCTAGTGAGAGACACAAGATAAGTAGTCTATCTTTGCTTGAGGCATTCTTGAATTATGGCTCACAACCTACGTGTGGTGCTTGATTTTCTTTGTATATATCTTCCTCTTGTTCTTGAAGTAAAAGATTTTCTATAAAAGCTTCAGAAGTGCAAAAAAAAAATTGGTTCTTTATCTTTTTGAAATTGTTAAGTTGTAAAGCAGTTGTATGATTAACACGAGCATTACCTTCACTATTATACTTAAGCCATTTCTTGCAGCTTCATCATTCCGAACTCTTTCTTCTTCCGTTCCCAATTCCCAATCTGGAATGTAATTTTCAATTAAAATTCTTTATTTGTCTTAACATTTATCAGAATAAGAGGTTTCGAAGCATGCGATATTAGTATTACCATGCTTTCCAGTGTCTTCATGAATACCCTCAACATCAGCATCTCTTTCATGTATATGATAACTCAAGGCCAGCGCCATTTAGAACTCCAATGGTGTCGGCATAAACGTTCGCGGTTGGTTACGTTGGTTGAAAAGAACTTCATTTTACCCATGATATACTTATCCCACCAAAAGCGAAATCTGCAATAGATACAATATTACTTGGTTTATCATTGGTTTGAGGGGCATGACTTACTGAAGATCAAATAACCAGAGCAAGCAATACAGCTAACAAGAGTAGCAAGTACGTCGAAGCATTGTTTACAAAAAAAATTTGTCTTCCACACAAGGAGAGCAGATATAATTACACCAACATTTCCAATAGCATCACCAATAACATGAAGGAAAATGCTTTCCATATTTAAAAATTTGCTGTGTTCATGAGCAGGAGCGTCTTCGATGCCTTCAAAGTGGGAACGGGAGTGGCCATCGCCTTTATGATCGTGGAACAAGACCAATCCAATAAAATTTGAGCAAAGGCCAGCAACGCCAACGAATAAGATCAACTTTGGATTACGAATAACATTGGGAGAAATAAATCTCTGAACAGCTTCAATAAAAATTGTAACACACAAGGCGAACAAGAAGACAGCATTAATCAAGCCTCCTAGAATCTCGGCACTATGCCAACCATAAGTGTAGTCAGCATCAGCAGATCTATTCTTGGAGACATTGACAACCCGAAGAGCAATAACGAGAGAGAAAATGTAACTAAGCATACGGAAGGCACCGTTGACAAGGACGAAAGAATGAACAGTGTATCCGGTGATTGCTGCAATAAGACAGAAGATGGTATCCAACACCAACAAGACAATAATTTTACTCACTTTCTTGTTATTGTTCGGCATGTTGTGCAATATGTATCAATGAACCTCTTTGCAATAAAACAAGACGGATGACTTGCAATTATTTATAGAATCTCCGAACGTCCCAAAAAAGGAAGCACATTCAAACTATATGTTTTATTATATGTGATATCCTATTAAATTTGAATGCAATATATTGAATAAATATTAAATAATAAATATATACCATTAGCAATAACCATAATTAAATTAGCTATTCCATTAATCATTACTTTGATGGTCCTGACAATATGAACAATTTATCATTTTCTTCGTGTTGTTTCTTCACATCATTTTTTTTTTCAAGTTAATAAATAATCCGTTCTTTGCAAAGACGACCATTGGTTGGCTACAAAAAGTTTGTTAATAACAGTGACTTCGTGGCCAAGCTGGTTAAGGCGTGCGACTGTTAATCGCAAGATCGTGAGTTCAATCCTCACCGAGGTCGTTTTTTTTTGAAACCACTTTCAGCGAAACTCTTCCTTTTTATTCGTGTTTTTGAACATTTTTTTTTTTTTTTTGAAGTTTCTTTCTTGAGATCTATAATGTTTCCTTTCTTTTTGTGTCAACATCTGGATGTTCGCTTCGAGCAAACATTCACTATATTTTTCGATATATCGAAATTCTAAGCCTGGAATAGGAACAAGACAGTAGCAGAAATGAATCTTACTAAATCATTTGTTCCAAAATATTTTGATATAGGTGTGAACCTCACCGATATGATGTTCAAAGGGTCGTATCATGGACATGCTGCTGTGCATCCCTCAGATATTGATGAAGTTATAAGGAGAAGCCAAATGTTCAACGTGAAAAAAATGTTGGTCACTGGCTCTTCGATTTCAGAAAGCATACATTGCATTGAGCTATGTAAGAAATACCCAGAGTATCTCTATTGTACTGTTGGTGTGCATCCTTGTTCTGTTACGGAGTTTGTGGCTGCAGAGCATGAGCACGGTGCCGATGCTGCGAGCAGATTATTGAAATTAAAGCAGATAGCTATGGAGGGTGCTAAAATAGGCATAGTGAAGTCATTTGGCGAGATAGGTCTCGATTATGACAGACTTCATTATTCATCTAAGGAAATACAGAGAGAGTATTTCAAGAAACAGTTAGACATTGCAATGGAAGTACAACTCCCCTTGTTTTTACATATGAGAGCAGCTTGTGATGATTTTATTGAGATAATTGAGCCTTACGTGAACGGTCTTGATGGTGTTAAACTACCACTTGGTGTAGTGCACTCGTTTACTGGTTCCAGAGAGGATTTACAGAGGTTATTGAAACTAGGATTCTACATAAGTGTGAATGGATGCTCACTAAGAAATGAGGAGAATTGCGAGGTTGCAAAACATATTCCTCTTGAAAAGTTATTGATAGAAACAGATTCTCCTTGGTGCGAGATTAGAAAATCACATTATTCTTACCAATTCTTGTCAAAGTATCCAAACGTTTTCTATCCTGATCTTGATAACCAAAAGTATGTTTTTGACCATGAAGACTGTGTTGAGGAAGACAATAATGGGAAAAAGAGTAAGAAGGCTAATAAGCTGAAAAAGCTTCACGACCTATTGCCTTTTCCAAATGTTAGGCTGGAGCACTATTTTAAAAACTATCGCGTTGAGTCAAAAAAAGATGTTGGCATTTATGCTCCCCCTTTGGTGAAATCTAGAAACGAGCCTGTCATGATAGGCCTTGTTGCTGAAATCATGAGTAAATTGCAGGGTGTGAACCCTGAACATCTTGTAGACACTTGCTATAAGAACAGTTTAGAATTATTTAATATTGATGAGGATAAAAATATCGAAGAGTAACTAGAAAAGTGTAAATGCAGTTGGTTAAAATAGAATACATAAACAATAGATGCTTTTATAGATGTAATAAATTTCAGCATGTAAGTCTTTTTTTTTTTTTTTTTCTTTTTCTTTCAATAAGATTAAGGACGGTCATAAGATACAAACAAGATGAGGGAAATAAAGTAATAATAAATCATATACAAAAAGACAAATAAATATAATAATAATAATGATAAAATACTAAAACGATATAAAGATGTTTTTCGTTTCTTCTTTAAAAAAAATAAAAAACAAAATTAATAGATAAATAATAATATTAGAGAATAGATAAAAATGAGAAGTTAGTTCGTTGGCTCGTCACTCAAAAAGCCAACGAAACATTGAAAAAAAAACCAACTAAACCTCGAAGCCAATATATTTTTTTCTTTTTTCTTTTTTTTTGTTAACTGAGTTCTAAAGTGTAATTAACCAATCTATTTTTCAGCAGACTCACTTTGCTTACTTTCTTCAGCAGTTTCAGCTAAGCTTTCCTTCTTTTGACTGACATCATCCTTGTCTTCTGCTACTTCGTCGTTGTCGTCTTCTTCTTCTTCTTCTTCAACATTTGCTTCATCTTCTTGTTCGACAGAACGGGCATCCTTAAAAAGACCCAAAGTTTGAAGCAAGGCGCTTGAGTTGGAAGGATCAATGTAGTATGTACCGTCATGAAGAGTAGCAGCACTGGAGTTCAACAAGTCTGTCAAAGATTTAGAAATCTCGTTACCGCTAGATTCGTTTTCGTTTGCGGACATAAGGTGGTGCTCGTCTTCTTCGTCTTCTTCATCCAATAAATTCTTGTAGATAGATTTTCTGACTTCGTTGAAGGATTGCAAGTACTCGGCGGCTTCGTCACCGAGCTCTTTCTTCTCGTTTTCGATTTTCTTGTTGATTTCGGCATACCATTGGGTCAAGGACTTGCCATTCAATAAGGCCACAATACAGATGGACATGTTGTCACAGCCGATACCTGTGCCCATGGAGTTTGGGGCGACGCACACGTCAATGATGTGTTCTGAGATCTCTTCTAAGGACAAGTCTTGGGAGATACCATATCTCACTAAGCTGACGCACTCTTGGGAGGTCAAGCAGTCCCAGATACCGTCGCAGGCCAAGATGACAAACTCGTCGTTGTCGTAGTTCAAGTCGTGCTGGATGATTTCTGGGAAGGCGGTGACGATTTGTTCTTCAGCAGGGAGGTCGGCGCTTTTTTTGAAGTCGAAGTCGCCAATGCATCTGCTCAAGGCCAAGTTACCGTTGACTCTGCCGACGTCGACAAAGCCGCCGGCGGCGACGATTCTGGCCTTTTCGCCCTCGTTGTTAGGCTTGTGGTCGTAGGACATGGCCTTGGCATTTCCGTTGATGCTCAAGACGATTCTGCTGTCTCCGGAGTTGGCGCAGACCAATTGCTGTTTGGTGAAGAGCATGGTGGTGGCGGCACAGCCACTGTTGTCGTCCTTCATATTCACGTCGTCTAGTATGGCGTCGTCGCAGTTCAAGAAGGCGTTCTGCAAGGCGGTGGCGTAGTCCTTGCTGGCCAAGAGGGAGGTCTGGTCCTTCAAGATGTTGGGCAAGTTCAAGCCGGCGAAGGCGGCGACCCTGGAGCCGCCGTGGCCGTCGAAGACGCCGAAAAAGGCGATTTGCTCGTCGAACAACTTCTGGGCCTTCATGTCTTGTGCGTCGCGGTCCTTGTAGCAGATTATGCTGTTCAAGTCCAAGATGTGGCAGTGCGCGTCTTCCATCGAGACCCTCCAGCCCTGCATGGAGGACAAGCCGAACTTGAGGAAGTCGTCGCCGCCGGAGGCGGAGTCCTTCTTGGTGACGGGGGATGAGAGAAACTGGCCCATTGTGTGCTTTGTGTGTGTTGTGTGTGGAACTGTCTGGTGGTGGCTCGCGGCTGCTGGTAATCAATCCAAGGCTGCGGGAGCAAAGAGTGTGGAGGTTCAGGTAGAAAGCGGGTACGATACGTGCAACTTCTATGAAACTGCTCCGACTGGTGTTGTGAGAGGAGGATAGGTGGGATAAGTGGGATGGGACGGGATGGAATGGGATGGAATGGTTGGTGGGTGGGATGATGGCAGGAAGAGGTAGGCTGTTCGAATATCAGGCTTTCCATGTCTCTCCTCAATGCTGCATTTCCTTTGATAGGTTTTTGGGGTGGGCTCGCAGGCATTTTCTTTTCTTTTGTCGCTTCGCGGCCAATTAATTGTTTTTTATCAGCAGAAAGAAAGAAAATTTTTTTTGTTGCATTCTGGAAGCGATGAGTTGGGGGGACGTCCGGCACGGCAGCGAAGGATACTGCAAGATGGTCGGACCGGACCGGAGACGGGGGAGCCGTCCCGGCTGCAGCGCTTGGAGCCCTGCAACAGTGTCTGGCAGGTCGCTGGCCGGTCGCTGACCGGCGGCTGCCCAGCAGTGGCCACCGGCTGCAACAATCGCGGCAGAAGACAACCGGCGGCCGGCAGCCACGACAAACGACAAACGAGACAGTACAGACAAGAGAGACGTTAGACAACAACGTCAGACAACAACGTCAGACAACAGACGACACACAATAGACGTCAGAAGCCCTGGGCCGCCCGCCCTGTTGCTGTTTTGCCATTTGTAGTGCTTGGACGTTCTTTTTGTCTCCGTGGAGATCGGACGTGGATTGGTGCGCAGAACGTCTGCGTAAGTTTTGCACAAGAAGGGATGCCCTTTAGGACGAGACGAGTTCGCAGTTTCCGCTGGGGAGAGCCGAGAGCCGACGTGCGAGAGAAAACGCAGCCGTGGCAGCGGCTGCGTTGCAAGGAGCGAGTCCGCGGTGCCGGCCCGGTGGCGCCCGCGGCCGCGTAGCAGCGGGCCGCTACGTGCACGCGGTGACACAGGGTGACCGCATCGGCGTCGATTGCGGCCTAATTTGTGCCGTGATTTTCACGGGCGTTCGTGGTTGTGGGTTTGCTCCGCGTTCTGTGCTCCGCGTTCGTGTCTCGCTGTGGAGCGTTCTGCAGGCTCGCTATCGGTGGATTATTTGTAATTACTGTGTGTAATGTGTGTTATTAGCGTGTTATTAGCGTGTTACCGGTGGTACTCGTGGTACTCGTACTACGGTCTATCCGTGGCTGCTCACTGTCGTTTTCATTGTTGTCGCTGCCGTCGTATAATTTGCGCTGCTGTGGCATTCGCTTCGCTGTTGGCTGTTTGGCTGCTTGCCAGTTCGCCTGTTTGCCACTCCCTTCTCTGTGTGTTCTTCTTGTTTCTCCCTTCTCCCTTCTCCTTTCTTCTGTCTGTCTGTCCTGTATCTATATTTGTCTTGCCTTCGCACTCACTCCACATCCGCCCTGCCGCCGCGGTTCCGGTTGCCTTGCCGTGTGTCTTTGGGTTTATTCTCGCTGCTTATACACTGTGTTGCGTATTCTTTGCATTTTTTGTTCTCTTTGCACTCTTTGTATTCTTTATTCTTTGTGTTGCGGTGCCACGCTGTGCTGTATTTGCTGTATTTGCTGTATTTCCCGTATTTCCCTTGTGGTCTCGTACGCTTTTGCGCCAATTGGCACACCAACTTGCACACCATCTTCGCTCGGCGATCTGTACTCGTTTTTGTATCGTTTTGTACTCGCTTTTACTCGTTTTTACTCGTTTCTGTGTTCTCGCATGTTGGAATCTTCCATGCACTGTTAAGTTTGTTATTGCTATTGTTATAATGCAGTTTGTTATTGTTATCGTTATAATGCCTTCTTATCTGCATCACCTCTTACTCTCCGCTGCTGCCCTTTCCACAACACATTTGCTGCTAACAACCTATGTCTGTCGGGCGTCTGCTGACAGTGGTAGTGTGACCCCGACATTCCCTGGCATCCTGCACGTGACCACTATGCACGCGTACGCATGGCCCGCGTGCCACCTGCGCCGCGCATCCTGTCGCGGTCCCCAACATCGTCCCAGCAAAGCACAATAAACAGCATACACACACAACAAACAGAATACACAACAAACAGAATACACAACAAACAGAATACACAACAAACAGAATACACAACAAACAGAATACACAACAAACAGAATACACAACAAACAGAATACACAACAAACAGAATACACAACAAACAGAATACACAACAAACAGAATACACAACAAACAGAATACACAACAAACAGCATACTACACAGTACATACACAACAAGCACGCCGTGTAAACAGTCACGCTCCCCATTGGATATACAAACCCCATGCTGACAGACGACATCGACAGAACCCTCGCCAAAAACGAGCTACAGCTCAGACAGGACGCAGAGGTCAACAGGATATTGGGCTGCTTCAAGCTAGACCCCTACTCCATCCTCGAAACCCTTCCCGGCTGCTCGGCCAGCGACATCACCCGCCAGTTCAGAAAGAAGTCCTTGCTCATCCACCCCGACAAATGCGCCAACGTGAACGCCGACCTCAGCTTCGACATCTTGAAGAAGGCCGAGGCCCTGCTAACCTCCAACGAGCAGGAGAAGCAGCGCATCGACGACATCTACGCCGCCGCCAGAAAGCTCGTCTTCAAAGAAGACACCATAAACGAGAAGAGCCCCGAGTTCGCCGCCAAGTGGAAGGCCAAGATCAAAGACATCTTGATCGAGGAGGAGTTCATAAACCGCATAGAGCTCAAAAACAAGTTGAAGAAGGAAAACGAGGAGTTCCAGAGAAAGCAGCAGTTGGCCCAGCTAGCGAAGCTCCGGGCCCAGTCCAAGCAGACCTGGGAGGCCCAGCGGGACTCCAGGGTCCAGAACTGGAACAGCTATCTCAGCAAAAGCAAGACCAAGTCCAAGGGGAAGAGCAAGAAGGCATCAAAGAAGCTATTGATTTGACAAATGAGCTTGGCCCAAGCCGCCAAAGCGCGACGACCTGCAATGGACATTGTCATCCACACTCTTCTGCTTCTACTACGCTGCGGACCATACAACGTACGCGAGCTTTCCTGCTACGGCTTGTACATTAACGCGTACCCTCGTTTTTAGTCTCTTTTAATCGAATTGCAAATATTTTTAGTCTCTTTTATTCGAATCCCAAATATTTTTAATCTGTTTTATTCGAATTGCAAATACGGCTGATTTGCGCGTACGCTCGTGACATCGCCGAGCACCAAAGCCACGATCACTGACTGTTTGCTCAGATAACGCTTCTTTAGTGTTAATGAAACCGTCGATCGACATGGTTATTATTACAGCATAACCCCTAATGACTAACAGCTCATGAATATATATGCATAGTAGTGACATACATACGCCCATCCAGTTTTACAAGTTAGGTGTGTCTTCACAATTAGTCACTCACAGATAGGTCATATGTACTCATTCATAGTTCGTCGTTAAAAATAAGAAGCTACATCCATCTATTTTCATTTGCTTGTTCAGCGTTTTGTATATCCTATAGAAACATATTTATTTGCTTACGAATTCAAACTTCAACGTTGAGGGAAACTAGCATGTTGAAACATATCATACATTTATTTTCAATACTATTTTTTTTTTTTTTTTCCATAATTTTTTTTCAGCTGGGCCCTTATTACCTACAGCTGTTTAGATTTTCCAAGTTCTGAAAACCCATCTGATAAATGCAATAATATATACAACACGCCCCAAAATGCCTATAAAGTTTGACAGTTACTGTCTTTGCATCAGTTTGATCCCCTTGATTACAGGGATTTTCATCGGTAAATACATCACATGCGAGCCAAAATGTCACAAGAGACGTCTGGCCAAGGAACCAGAAGTCACACAGAATAACCACCCAAAAGAAAAAAATAAATGTAAAGAAACAGAGGCCTTTGACCTGGAAGAAGACTATGAATCTGACGAAGAAGATTTCCCAGTAGATACAACAGTGTTGAATGATATCCCCGGCGAGGTTAAAATGCTGCTTTTGATCAGACAGGATCTAAAGATGACAAAAGGGAAAGTGGCAGCTCAGTGTAGTCATGCCGCTATTAAGCTTTACAAGAACTTGTTAGTAAAAAATCCAAGACTCTTGCAGAAATGGGAAGCTTCCGGTCAAGCAAAGATCACATTAAAATTAGATGACGCAGATCAAATGGATTTGCTATTTGCTAAGGCCCTAAGCTTGAACTTAAATTGTTGTATAATTCATGATGCCGGAAGAACCCAAATAGCCAGCGGATCTGCCACTGTATTGGGCATTGGTCCAGCTCCAGCATCGGTGATTGACGAGGTTACTAGAGAGTTGAAATTATATTAGTTGAAGTCATCAAATATTATTACATACTAATTGATATATAATGATATATATATATATATATAATATATATGTACACATAAATAGAAGTACAACCGTGCCTAGAGCTCTATGTTTTAAAATGGTTTGGCAACTTTTCTCTTTGAAATTTCACCTGTGACTTGCAGAACCATTGTTTCATAATCTAATGGATACATGTAATTGCCAGCTTCGTCTTTGCTCAATACGACCCCTAATTCGTTGCTAGCAGTGCTCAAATAATAATTTGACCCATCGCCCATGTTGATCACCTTTGCTCTAACAATATCTCCAGGAGAGAAACACTCCAAAATATTTATTTTATCTCTTTCTGTTAATCTGATGTCCTGAATTCTGACGATGCCTTTGAAATTTTCATTCAATTCATGCGTGAAAGAATTCAAGAAAAGATTACTCGAGGAAACTGTGTGTGCTAATACCTGCGGCGAATCGTTGAACAGTTGTAAGAAACTTCCTATATTGCCTTGATTTTCAATGCATAGTATCTCAAGATTTGCCTGCCTCGTGGAGATCTTCATCACTTTAGCTAAAACTATATCTCCTTCTCTAGGTAGTTTTATCTTATTGCTATTGTATGCACTATTTGTCACAGAAATACTATACGTTTTCACTATGATACCATTGTTTTGTCTTTCTTCTTTAATTTCTTTAACCAATACTTCTCCTATGATTGTAGAAGCTATAATTTTAACACCATTTATTTCTGCTAACCTGCATCCTTTATCAGCTACAAATCTCTTGACTACCTTAATTTTATTCTCTTGATTTTGTTCTTGATCTAACTCAGGAACTATTGGCTGACCTGGAACAACCTTAGTTGCAATTTGTATTTCTATTCCGTCTATATTCATTATTTTAACTGTAGTTAAGTTCCAAAACTTCTATCTATCTGGTGGCTCTCATCTGGTAGAACTGGTAATTATCTTCAATTTTTTAGTTTTAAAATTTTTTTTTTTTTTTTTTCTCTCTGTGCTGCGAAATACATTGCGAAGATAATTAATTCATTCTATTTTGATATATTTCAATAAGATACTATAAAAAAAGAAGAAATGTCTATGTTGTTACTTTTTTCATCTAATAAAATTGAGAAAACAAACTAAATATTGTTTAATGGAAGCATCCAGCCTATGAATATTCTTCTATGTCAGTCTTATGCTGTGAGCCACTTAGTTATCAGGTTTTTCTTGAATGATTCCCTGTAGCATATCCAATAAGTTATTAATATCTTCTCCTGTCTCATTACTTCCATTAGCATTGACGCCCATACCTTGATCGTCAGGAAACTCAAAATTCAAATCATCAAAATTCATGGATGCAGAACCCAAACTATTCAAATCATATGCCATATTGTTTTTATTATCACCCATAGGTATATTGTTATTTTCTGTAGTGGCAGAATTGGTGTTATTAGCATTGCTTTCATCGCCAGTATTCTCAATTTTGACTTTTGTTTCTTCCTGTACAGGAATTGCATCAGCAGAAGTTTCTATGTCAATTGTCTTTTCATTTTTCTTGATGGATGTATCATTCTTATTTTCACTAGTATCTTGTTTTTCATTCAAAGTTAGTGCATCAGCTGTATCATATGCATTTTTATCTTCACTCTTATCACCGTCATTTTCTTCATTATTTACTGATTGCTGACTCACCTTCGAATCGTTGGTTTCTGTAATTTTATCTGTGTGATTACTACTTTTTTCAGTAGATATTGATGGTGCCACTAGTGCTGACTCTAATGAGTCACTTTTAGATCGATCTTCATTCGCTGGGCCTCGGGAATCTGTAATCGATACCAGCTCCTGATTTAGAGTTTCACTGGATATCATTTTGCTACCAGGAGCTTCAACCTCGTCTTCTGGCTTGTCTATATCCATTTTGCTTAAATTCTCCTCTGGCCCATCAGATGTACTTTCTTGTGCTTTTGTGTCTTGTGCATTTGTATCTTCGTTAACTTTTTTCTCGAGCTCCTCCTTTGGTATCTTTTCTTTTTTCGTATCCTTATCCATTAAATTTCTCTCCATAGCTCTCAAATAATCAATAGAATCTTCTAATTCTATAAACATCAAGTCCAAAACATTCTGGAATTGATTAATACTAGCATCTAAAGAAACAATTGGTGGTACAGGAAGCACCTTTGATCGATTCTTATTCACAAGCCCATAGCTTCCCGACTTGTTAACTTTATTCACATGATATCCTCTACTACTTTGTCTAGTACCTGGTAAAATAATATTATTCAATGGATCTCCTGCCAACTCCTCTAGTACTAGCCCACATGACACCATAATTTTCTTGTAAGATTTAATTAATTCTTCGTTTAGCTGCTGCGGCATTTTTGATTGCTCACTGTTAAGCTATTGGTAGTCGTAAGGGTGATTAGAAAGTATTAATCTTCTAAGCGAAGATCCTGATAACATTAATATCACTGAGAACAAAAAATACAATCCTTATTTATATATATGCTTCTTCAAATGAATCAGTTATCAATATTTTTTTCATTAGATATGTTTGACAATTTATTTCTCAATATTTCTTTATTAAAAGAAAGCACAAAAAAAGCGCACATCTACGTACATCACAAAGATGTGTTTGCAAGCGTGAAAAGCATTGACTCAATACATAACTGCCTCCTAACATCAGAATTTGATGTCATGAATTTCAATATTATTCTACGTAACTACGTGCCTCTGGGACAAGATATAATATCATTCAAGAATTTTTTTTAGTCTATTGCATATTTTTCAATACATATATAATATAACATATTTTAAGTTTTAAATATCTAGTTAACATCCTGAGCTAATGGAGCGGCAAGCTCGCACGCTCTATTCACAATTTGTTCAAGTCTGTTTTTCAAAATATTTGAACCACAATTTATTTGCAAATCGATAAAATCAATGGTTGCAACAGTATTTCCAATAGTAATGGTTCCGGATTTTTCGGTGCCCTCAAAAGAATCACCAAATTGGATTTTCAATAAACTGATAATTCTGTGAATTCTAGTTCTTATTGAAGAATCCGCATGCTGCACTGCGAAAGAGCACAATCCTTGATTAGTATCTTCATGCTTAATTTGATCTCTCATAGGCACATCTTCCTCCTTAATCTCCAGTATCTTTCCATCAGGGTTATGTTCATGGTCATGACCTCCACAGCTGTTGGAAGTCATCTTAACTGATGCCGGAGAATTATCAATGGAAAGTAAAATACCAATAATAGAATCAGCCACTGTATCGTTAATCAAACCACTATTCCACAGAACTGTACATATATTTTTCTGCTCTAAAGTCACAACCACATCGTTCATGACTTTTATTTCAAATTCATCTTCATCATCATGTACAACATCCACATAACCGAACATTTGTTGCAAATGCCAATAAATTAAATCTTTGCCACAGTTCATCTTCAATACTTGTGACTCTTTCAAAATAGTGGTAGTCACATTGGTCAACTCTCTTAAATCATCAACCTTCATCAAGCTGAACTCAAAACTGTTAGAGACCAATACACCATTAACCAACGTGTTTTTCTTATCAGCCAAATTTATTGATTCACTATTTAAAATCTTTGTAGCTAAACTTCCTAATGCCTTTACATTTTTAATGGCTTGAATCTCTATATTTAACGTATATCCATTTCTAGGCGTGAACACCTTGATCTCGTTTTTTGTATTTCTGAATTTTGAGTATTTCAGCAATAAAGCAGACTTTAATCTACCCATTGGGTAATGTTCACCATGAACTAAAATGATATGCTTCGGCTTCACCAAATCTATAAACTTTGAATTCTGCTCGTAATCTACATGTGCAGCAAATGATATCTCATTGACATTTAATCTTCTAGGAATGGTAAGATCTGGATTATTAACAGACGGAATTTCTAAAGGCTCTGTTAAGATGGATTTGGCCATTGTACCTTCCACAGAATAACCGGTTAAAACCAATGAGTTTCGACTATCGGGAGCCCATCTTTCTAATAATTCTCTTGATAAACCATTTTGCAACATACCTGGAGAAGCAACAACAACACATGGCCGGAAGTAATCTATTCTATCTAAGCTTTTAATATAACTGATATATTTAAATTTAAAGGGGTTTGAATTTTCTGATCTGAATTTCTTTCTAATCGACTCGTTCATCATATTAATATAAGTCTTGTAGACAGCCATACATTTTTTAGCCATCGATGAAGCATAATAAATCTGAATAGGTTCTAAATCTTCATTATTCGACCAGTATTCATCCAACAATAATAATAACTCCTGAGCTCTACCGAGAGCAAAGACGGGTAATAATACATTACCACCATTCAATACAGTCTTATGAATGATATTTGTTAGTCTGATTTCCTTCTCTTCACGTTTTTCATGCGTAGCTGTCCCAAAAGTACTCTCGCAAATTAAGATATCAGGACGCTGAGGTGGCACTTCGGCAATATTCAAATGACGATCCTTTTCTCTGGAGTAATCCCCGGTAAACAAAATCTTCAAACTCATAATTTCAATGAAAAACATGGCTGCACCCAAGACATGACCAGCATGATAAGCAGTGAATTTCACGCCATCCACTTCCATTGTGGAATGGTAATCTATCGTCTCAATCTTATCAAATGTGTTCTGAAGATCCTCTTCCGTGTATAAAGTCGATGCATCTCCGATTGACGTCACCTTAATAAAATCGTTCAAAAGCCATCTGAAAATAGCCTTTGTTGGATGTGTCATGAAGACTCTACCTTTGAAACTGGTGTGTTGCATCACATAAGGTAAAGACGCAGCATGGTCAAGATGAAAATGGCTAATAAGCAATATATCCACCTTGCTCAAATCATATTCATCATAAAAGGGCAATGCATTCATTCCAGAATATGCCGGATGAACACCAGCATCTAACATTATTACCTTGCCATGGTACTCAATGACATGACACAGTCGACCAACTTCATTACCTCCTCCTAAACAGATAAACTTGAAATTTTTGTCATCTATGTCACCTCCAAACATCTTTATATTTTCTTCATCCACCATTCTTTTCTATATCGTTTTGCTCTCTGCGTGCTATTTTTTTTTTCTACAATTGCTTTCTCAACAGACTATTAGTAAATGTGTAATTTTCAATAGTATACTGTGGATTCACCAATCCCTTTGGAACTGCATTAGTAAATATATGAAGAAAAAAAAAATAAAATAAAAGAAACTTAGCTTGTATAACATAACTACCGACATTTACAGCAAAAAAATTTTTTTCTCTTTTATTTTTCAATAAAGGTTTTGAGCACCGTTCAGAGAATTCTCCATTGAGATAGTTCTGATCATGAGATACCCGATTTGGAAAATGACGAATATTGCATTCACGAACATTACATATCTTCTGAACCATATGGCGGCGGCTAAACACATAGCACTACTAATAGTCAAACCCTTTTTTGTACCTAAAAGTTTCAATAATAAGTAAATAACGTCTGCACTTGATTACCTTTTGTTTGCGCTTGTCATGCTGTACATAAGTGTTTCTTACAACCAACAACTAGATAAATGTTAATGCTATTAGGCCACATAAACTAAAGTAATTTTCGATATTTCAAACCATCCATTGCTGCTGGTCTAGTATTCACTTATTCAGCTGAGGATCATTTATTTCTAAACATGGATGGCAGAAGGAAAAACACTCATTACCCGGCTGATCTCATCGCAAAAGAAAAAAAATATATATATTTTATTCGGAGAATAAAAAAAAAAAATTTTTTTTTTTAAATGCAGAAACAAAGAGAAAAAAAAAAAATTTAAAACTGATAAAATCCCATATTATTTTGCAGAAAATAGCCATTTTCAAATAAAAACAGTATTGATTTATTTCGGTTTATTCCTAAATTTTGTTTTTAGTTTAGCCTCTCAAAGGATCGTGATTGTCTTCTATATCTCTGATTATAACAAAAACAAAACAGTACAAAATGAGCGACACTGCATTTGTAACTTCCTTAGAAGCTACTTTGAAACAGATTACTCTTCCAGATACAGCTGTAGTTAAACAAGCTACAACCAAATTATCTAAGGAATTCTATCCAGATGCCAAGAGTTTGCCAGCCATGATCCAAATTTTGCAATCTCATCCAGAAGAGCTGATCAGACAATTAGCCGCTATTGAAGCCAAGAAATTAGTTATCCGTCATTACGAAAGTTTGGACGAAGCCACGCAACACAATATTAGATCTTCTATTTTACAATCCACTTTAAACGAACAAAATAAAAGGGTTGCTCACAACTCTGCTAGAGTCATCTCCACTATCTCTGAATTGGATGCTAAAGAATGGCCTGAACTTTTATCCGTATTGGTTTCTAATGCCGAAAGTTCTGACTCTCGTGTTAAAGAGACTTCTATTTACACCCTTTATTGTCTTTGGGAGACTTACCCAGAAGCTTTTGCTGACCATATCAATGATTTCTTGACACTTTTCGTCAAGACTTTGGCTGACCAAAGTTCTATTGACGTTCAGGTTTATTCCTTGTTAGCCTTGGTCACTATTGCCGGATATGTCGATGCCCTGGTTGAGAATAATGATGCTATCGCTAGCCAATTCCAATCTTTGATTGACCCAATGATCAATGTTTTACAAACGGTTATCTCTAAAGATGACTTCGATAGTGCTAAAGAAGTTTTCAATGCGTTTAATGATTTCATTTACTTAGACATGAAGTTCCTTGGTGAAAAGTTTCTTCTCTTGGTAAAACTCTTCTCTGATATTTCTCTTTCATCTATTGATGAAGAATATAGAAAGATGTCTATTCAAGCTTTAATTAGATTAGTGATTCTCAGAAAATCAAAGATAATTTCTAAGAAATTAGGTCCAGAATTAACTTTGACTGGTTTAAGACTTGCTGCTGAAGAAATTGATGACGATGAAGAGTTAGATGAAACTTATGAAGAAAATGAAAACGAAGAAAATACTACTTCTGCGTTAGGTTTAAGATTATTATCTAACTTATCCACAGAGTTGCCACCATCCCAAGTCATTGTTCCTCTTTTCAATCAAATTCCTCAATTAATCGAATCTAATGATAAATACAAGAGCAGAGCCGCCTTATTAAGTATTGGTACCATTGCTGCTGGTGCACCAGATTTCTTGACTTCTTACTTACCAAAATTAATCAACTTTTTAATTCATGGTTTAAAGAGTAATGAGCCAGTTGTTCAAGTTGCTTCTTTGAAATCTATTACCGAGTTAACTACTGAATTACAAAATACTTTAGCCAACTATCACAAGATTTTGTTACCAATTTTAATGGAAATTATTGACAACTCTTCTTATGCTGTTATTTTTAAGTATGCAACTTACTCTTTAGATGGTATCATTGAATATATCGACCATGATGCTATTGCTGAATACTTGGAACCATTGATGAATAAGTTAATCCAAATGTTACAAAAGGCCCACACCTCTGTCTTGAAATCCGCTATTGTTTCTGCCATTGGATCTACAGCTTTTGCTTCTGGTAGAGCTTTCATTCCATTCTTCGATGATAGTTTGAAGTTATTGGAACCATTGATCCAAATGTCTGTTGATAACTCTGGTTTAACTGAAGATGACATTGAATTAAAGGCGTCTACTTTTGAAAATATCTCTACTATGGCAAGAGCTGTTGGCGCTGCTCCTTTTGCCAAGTTTGCTGAACCATTGATTAACTCAGCTTATATTTGTATTGATTCCGACTCTCCAAGATTGAGAGAAGCTGGTTTTACTTTTATTAGTAACATGGCCAAAGTTTACGGTCACGAATTCAGTCCATTCTTATCTAAATTAATTCCAGCCATCATTAAATGTTTGGAACAAAGTGAATTCAATATTATTAATGACTTTGATGAAGACCAAGATTTCGATGCTGATGACATCGATGACAACTTTGGTATTCACACTGGTATCACCATGGAAAAAGAAATTGCATGTGTTGCTCTTGGTGAGTTGGCCACTGCTACCAAATCTGATTTTGTTCAATATATTAATGAAGTCCTTAAAGTCTTAACCGACCAAATTGAAGAATCTTTCAGTATCGGTGCTATTGCTATTGATACTATTTGGAAAATTGTTGCTGCTTTAAATGATTCTTCTAATAAGTTCCCAGTTGGCGCAGTTTCTTCTAGTTATGTTGCTCCTGAATTATTAAATATCATTAAAGTTGCAAGAGATATTACTCTTTCCTCTTTGATCAGCGAATATGATATTTCTTTTGTTCATCCTCTTTTAATCAATTTGAACGATGCTTTGAGAGAAATAGGTCCAATTATTATTATGGATAATGGTGACTCTTCATCTTTAGAAAAGTTATGCGTTGAATTAATGAAATTATTGAAGAACGAGCACCCATGCCAAGCTACTGAATTAGATGAAGAAAAAGATGAAGAACTAGATGCCAGTGAAGCAGATGTCTTATTATTTGACTCTTCCTTAGATGTTCTCATTGCTTTATCCATTGCTTTGGGAAATGACTTCAATAGAATCTTTGCATCTTTCAAGGATGTTATTTTAAAGAACATGGTGTCCGCTTCTAAGAACAAGAGAAGTATTGTCATTGGTGGCTTAGCCGAAATATGTAATGCCTTAGGCGCTAATAACGAATATGCTGAGGAATTATTATCTGTTTTCGTTGAAGTTTTAACTAATGATTCTTATCTTGATGTTAAGAGCAATGCTGCTTACGGTATTGGTATTATTATTTTCAACTCTCCTACCCCAATCACTAGTACATTCCCAACCATTTTAACTTCGTTATCCAAATTGTTAACCAAGGCAGAAACTGAAAATATCGATGATGAAGATACCAAGGATATGATTGACAGATCTTATGCTAACGCCTGTGGTTGTGTTGCTCGTATGTTCTTAAAATCTCCGGAATCTGTTCCAGTTGAACAAATTTTACCTGTTTTGATCTCTCACTTGCCATTGAAAACTGCTTATGAGGAATACACTCCAATCTTTAATTTAATCATCCAATTATACCAAAATAACTTTGCTTTGATTGACCAATATACTACCTCCATTATTGAAATCTTTGCTGTTGTTTTTACCAAGGAACAAGAGCGTTTGAAATTGGAAGTTGAAGCTACCTTAGGTAGAGAGCAAGATTTGGATAGAATGAAACAATTCCCAGCAGATGGCTTGAGAGAACAAGTTATCGAATTATTAAAATTCATTGAAAGCAAACACACCGGTGTCATCTCTGGAAATAATGTTTTGAAAAATGTCGTCTAAGACAAATTGAATAACTGACTAATCCATCGCATCTGTAATATAATTAATATTAGTTCAGTAATTATTTCATTTTGAATACTCAGCATTTGAACATTTTTGTCTTTTTTTTTTTTTTTTGTTTATTGTTTGTTTTCCTTTTTATTCCATTACTGAAAGAAAAAAAAAGAATGTGAACCATCGTTAATTTAATTTATACCATTTATTAATATATATATATTTATCATCTAAAAATTTAAAATTAGTAGTTCTAATGAATATAAAACTCTACTAAACACTACTCTATAAAACTGGTATATAATTGATCGCAAGTAAGTTGCCTTTCTGATAAATATTTTAAGAGCTTAAATTTCAAGGTTATGCACATATCTTTGATAGTTTTTCTTTGATACAATATTTTGGGTTTGGTATCGCTATCATACCTGAGTGGGTCTGGGTATCCAGAAAATTGTTTGATAATACAATTATGAAGTTCCAGGCCATTGCTGTTGATATCTTTACTATCTAAGATGCTAGGGTATAACAAATAAAGACTGCTTTTAATTCTGTTGAGAAATTGGTAATAATAGTTTATATGGGGAATATCACCACATCTCAAAGCAAGATATACCTGAAATTCATTAACTCCAGTGATATAATCCTTAACCCATTCAAATCTTCTTTCAGCTAATACTATTGGATCAAGCTTTTCTGAAGTATATTTTTTAACTATTCTGCAGGCAGCAACATAAAATTCGGCGCTGAGAGGACTTATAAATCTGGTTGAGTAATTCTGTATTGTAAGCACATACTTCATGCTTACGTTTAAGATAGCATGGGCAACCTTTTCAAAAAAAGGATGATTTCTTAGTACCTTATCTAAACCAGAAAATGCAATTTCCATCTCTTTTTCAGAGAAGCAAGAGTCTTCAAAATTTGACTTCATTGGACTCATAGGTTTAATTCCATAGTACTTGAATGTACTCTTAGCAGAAACCGTCGTTGAATTACTTGTGCACTGCACAGAAGCCGATTTGTTAGTTGCAGAAGTGGAAGACATATTGTTACTGCTTTCCAAAGAAGACGAAGAATCATTAATAAGCCTTCCAAATAATTTTTCCCTTCCCTTTACAAAAAGATAACTTAAAAGTAATCGTTTTTTTCTTTGGATATTGTTATTATTGGAACTATTGAGTTTATCAGATTTTTGGAAAGATTCTGCTTCCCGAAAAAATGATGTAGTTTTTTGATTTTGCTTTGACTGAAGATTCAATAAATTGTTCTCACCACTTCCTGCAACTTTGTAGAATTTGCAACTGGTGCGCCTATTTAATTTTTGAAAATCAGAACTATGGGATATTAAAGACTCAGAAGTAAGTTCTTCATCTTCATACGAATGTAAATCATCAGGATCATTACATCTATCGATTGGCGGATTCGTTTCAAGTATTTCTTCATTGGCCACAGAGGTTACCATCTCTTCAAGATTATGGTTTATTTCGTTGTAAAGGATAGATAGTATACTGTCATATGAGTTGAAATAATTTGTTAAACTAGTATAAGCAAAACTTCTCTCTGTTCCAAATGATGAATTTTCATCATTGTTGAAGGTAAGGCTAGTCTTTGCAGTTTTATAACTGTTAACACTTGGATTTTTATCCAGCATAATTTTTGAATTTTTATTTACCATAGTTTCGAATTTTTTGAGTGAATTATTGTAAGAAAGCGCTTAGTGTAATAATATGAATTACCTATCCTATGGATACATTAAGTTTAGAGGTAAAAAAAAAAGAAATGAATTGGAATTGTATGTTGCAGTAGAGCGGAGTTCTTTTATAGTCCTTAATATCACATTTTTTTATCTATTCCTAGTCAACTCTCCTGTAAGGATATAATTGGATTTTCCATCTTGATTACTAATAACAAACTATAATATCCAAACAGGATTTCCTTTTTTTTCCTTTTCTTATTTTTGTGTATAAGTCTGCTTGTAGGGAAAAAAAAAAAGATCCTTTAAAAAAAAAATCAGCGAAGGAACTTTCCTAACATGGACTGGCATGTTGAAAAATAATAAAGTTCCATGTATCAAGTAACCACAATTGCTGCAAAGTTAACACAACAAGCTAAGCTAGACAGTTTATTGCATTTTTCAATATTTAAATTTGAAAAATACAAAATTGGTTGTTTTTAGTGTAATTAAAAACCACATGTGCATATGCTTCACAAATAAATAAAGTATATATATAATTCAATAATAGTTTACAACTTTCTAGTTCTCATAGGTTATTCTATAAAGATGATGTCTTCTTTACCTTATGTGTAATGTATATATGTATATGAATTAACTAATTGACTGCTTTATAAACCTATTTAGTAGCCTTCTTTGATTTCTTAGCCTTCTTCAATGGCTTCTTCAACAAAGACAAGATTTCTTCATCTTCAATCTTGTGACTAGATTCGACTTGAGAAATATCAAAGTCAGCAGAACCAAGCTTCACAACACCATTTTTGGTAATGGCTGCAGTGGTGAAGAATTGAGCAATGATTTCATTTTCTTTTTCAGCAACCACGTCGTAAGCAACCATAACGTTATGAGAAACACATTCTTGTAAACCCATTCTACCCTTCTTTGGATCAGAAAAGTTACGGGTAGTTGTTGGGAAGTTGGCAGATTGTTTCTTAACTTCAGCCAAAGCTTGATGAGAAGATTTTAATTTCAAAGAGTAATTGCTACCAGTTAATTTATAAATGGTAGTCTTGATTTCACCTCTCTTGGCCTTACCATCCTTGGAAGAACTGATTAAAATGTCTAAACCATAAACTTCACCAACATTGAAGTTCAAGGAAGCGACTTGTGACTTTTGAGAATCGGATGGATTAATAATGATTTCTTTGTCACCTAACACAACGTTTCTTTCTTGGTTATAAGATAACATACCTTCTAATGGAGTAGTTTCGTAAGCAGAAGCAATCTTCGAAACAACTTTGGTAATGTCAAAGTTCTTGTGTTCTGGGTTTAACAATCTCAAAGAGGCTTCAGTAGCATAGTAAGCAGCGGCAATGACATCAGCGGCTTTACCAGTAATTTTCTCATCTTGTTTCAAGCCGACAACGTAGGTACCAGCCAAAGCAGAACCGTAACCATCAATTTGAGCACCCAATTGAACTTTAACAACATCTCCCTTCTTCAAAGTGATGTTAGCGTCTTTGTCATCAGCGGTAGCTGGGGATAAGTATTCAGCAATATTATTAGGAGAAATACTGGTTGGGAAACCAATACCCTTAGATTCAACCTTGGACTTTTTAGAGTTATAAATTTTGCTGGTTTCTTCCAAAAGTAATTCATCACCATATTTACATAAATCATAAATTGTGGCTCCTGGAATTAAGAGACCTTTCAAAATTTCCAAAACTTTCAAGGAGATTTCACCAGCGGTCTTATACTTAGTAAGAACATCGGTGTTGTTAATTGTGTAATCAGGTTCAGTGGACATTTTATATACAATAATTAATTGCTTTATTTATAATAAAAAAACTAAATTTTCAATTGTAATGGTTCTATAAATATCAGATATGTCTAATTTAACTAATTTCTTATTCTTTGTTTTTTATGCTTTTTTTTTATTTTATTTTTGCTGCTACTTTTCTTAATAAGGACGTCGAAAAAAAAAATTTTTTTTGTGCATTTCATTTCATGTGTTTGATGAGATGAATTTCTTATATTAATTTAGTACAATTATCTGTAATATTATTACCCGGCAGTTGATTGATCTTTCGATATTTCAACATGAATCTACCATTTTGATTATAAAAAATCATAAAATTAATAATATATTAGACTGTTCGACTATTTTCGACTAGGTAGAATATATACATATAAAGAAGGATATATAGTGCTTCGAGAATGTTATTTGAACAAAGAACTTTTAATTAGCTTATGTTTACCGTTTTTAGAGGAAGCCGACGTTCCTTGATGATTGCCAATTGTGCTATTCCTACTTATGTTTGTTTCATTGTTATCATTCCCTCTTATATTGCTTTTGGAGTTAGCAATAAGGTAGGGGTCATAAAAAACCATCTGACCATTACTATCATTGGTAGTTCTACTTATGATTGTAGAAGAAGTTCCAGAAATAGTTGAATTTGAATTCATTGTGACCCCTGAATTCTTGTTTTTTCTTGGAATAAAAAGAGAAGAAGGTGAGCTCTTTATAGGTGACTTTTCTGGCTTCTTTTGCGCAGCATGTGCCTTTTTACTAGTCTCATTAGTTGAAGGTCTTGATGATGAATGGAGACTTCGACTTAGACTTTCAATAGGACCAGATATTGGCAAAACTTTCGGAGCGTTGCTTGATGAAGGATTATCAAACAATTGTGATTTCTTTAAGTATTTACCATTTGGATTCTTGTTAAGGAGGGATATGGAACTACGCGTACCGGAATTACCAGTTTTACCTGATGTGGTGAATTTGCCGCGTTTAAGGTTTGTTGTGTCATGTTTGATTTTGTTTAACAAAGTTGGTCTGCTGTTGTACAAAGAAGATTGATACAACCTGTCTGATGAAAAAACATTATTTTTTCTTCCATAAGTTGGAAAACTTTGGTGGTTTGTAGGCGGTCCCTTTACTTGCTGTCTTTGAACATCCTTACGAAGCTTCTTCATTGCTGGTGACTTAAATTCACTCTCGAAAGTAAACAATTTTCTTTTCCTCTTCTTTAATATTGTGAGGTTGATCAACTTGATTGACGCAGATTCATTGAGTGCAATTGCTGACTTCGACTGCTTCAACAGCTGGTGCTTCTCATAGCTTTTCTTTAAATTTTCTAAAGCTTTATGTCTTCTTGAGTTCAATTCATTTTCCAATTTATAATAAATCTCATTATAGTTTAATATGCCATTTATATCATCAAATTTATATTTAGGGAAATCTTGTTGGATTAAGGATTTCCATAAATGTGGTGTCTCTTGCTTCAATTCAGTGTATGAGTTTTGTTCTAAGCTTCGAAGCTGCTGAGATCCCATCTTTAATAGTATAGGTTCCACTAAGCGAAAATAGCACTTATCTGTACTCCCAAGGGTAGTAACTGCCTGAAAATTATTTATGCATTTGGCCAAACAAATATCTGTTAATTTTTTGACACGCCAATTTGAAGTGTCTCTTTGAGCACACAATGCCAGCATTTCACATTCCAGTAGTGGCGGTAACGGCTTAATATTTTGCCCTGTTTGCCGCTGAAGTGCTATGTCATTATTATTCTGTAAAATGTTTGAATCCTCTGCTTGAAGTTGCTTATCATCATCTTGCGAGTCTCGAGACTCTCCGTATTCCAGCAAGGTTCGCTGCTGGTTTGAGGACATATTATGTATTTATATAAGTTGCTCTTCCTGCCTCCTATCTTATTCTTTCAATAGATTTTATTAAATTGTTTCCAAAGTATCTTCATACAATTTCTTTATTTCTGTGAAATCTCTATGTATACATTTAAAGTTTAAAATAAGAATAATAATTTGTCTTGATTAGTTTTGCTAAAATAGAAAATTAGTTATTTCTTTACTTTTGAAAGGAGAAAAAAAAAGTAATCTGCAAAAAATAATCACGTGATTAGAAAACAGGAAAATGTATATAAAAAATAGTCTTCAACATCTGATAATATTGACGAGCACAATTACTTTAAATTATTTAATGAATAAATGCAACATTTGATAGGATTCGTGCTGGTCTGTTTTTCTTATTTTTTGCTTTAATTTTTTTTATAATCTATATTCTGCAGTATTTATGCATACACTTCTTATTCATGAGCATCTGAAAATTCTTCATCATCATTTTCGTCATATTGTTCCTGCTTGATGGCATCTTGTTCCTCCGTAATTTTGTTGAGAGTTTCTGTGTCCTTTTTAATTTCTTCTTCATCATCTTCCTCACCGGTTAAGAATTTTTCTACTTTTTCTAACAGTAAAGGTGGATAAGCTAACTCGTCATAATCACCTCTTAAATCAAACTCAGATAAACCTATACATTTTCCATATTTGTTGAAACGTTCCATGTAATGAGTTTTTTTCTTGATTGCAATCCTATTCATTTCGCTCCAGTAGACTTCATGGTTATATGTGAAATCTATGTCACCACCGTAATCTTTATCTAACTGTTCTAATGGCATATATTTAGTGAATGGCTCATCAAAGATTAACTTCTCCCTAGTCATCGGATCAATAAAAGGATGAATCAATTTCAAAAAGGTCCAAGCCAATAATGGGATATTTGTCAAATATGCTCTACCCAATCTTTCAGGGTAATGGTTCTGCAAAATGTGTAATACCTCCTTACCTGTGGCTAAAGGTGGGATCTTAGAAGCGTTCTTGTTTGCTACTTTACTAGATTTGAAATCGATCAACAATGCCAATGAGTCCTGGCCTGGTGGCATATAATCAATTGTTCTTTCCAACAAGAAAAACATTAATTCGACTTGAGTATGCGACGTAGGCGTATTTTGTCTACCTGGTTTCAAGTATAAGCAAGGTCTTGAATGCAAGTCATAGCCAAAAATCACTTCCTTACCTGTTTCGTTTTCAAATTTGATAGATTCACTGTTAACTGGGTTTTCCATTTCAAATTTACTGATCCCGAATTCTCTTCTCCATGATAACGTGTTTTCGATTCTTGTTATGGCGTCCTTTACTACCCATTTAGTAGCTCTTAAGTATCTGAGGAAACATTCTCTAGTTAACCAAGATTTTTCTAATTCTGTAATAGGGGATTGTGTCATTTTACCGTTTGGTGTATTTTTCACAAATTCATAATCATTGATTTCCTTACTCTCAAGGAAATATTTTAAAACTTCATAATACTTTAATCTTTGCTCTTTGGTTAATTCTTTTTCGGGTGGAGTTTTACATTGTTCACTAGGCTCATCAAATGGAGTCTCTCTTTTGATGTAGTTTTTTGGTGGCTGATCATTTTCAACAACCACCTTCTTTCTACCGAATCCAAACATTTCGAACCGTGAGTATAAATATTATTAAGTGATCTATATAAAGATAAAAGAAATTAACCGAAAGCTATCCAAGATTTACTGAAATCTTTTTTTTTTTCTAAAAAAAAAAAAAACAATAACTGATTTATAAATTCGGGTTTTCTTATTTTCTGTTTTTTTTTTCTTTTTTGTTTCGCGTTTCTTTTTTGTAGGGGTTTTCTTCCGATTTGTTGTTGGCCCTTTTTTAAGCGGTCAGATAACCAACCGGTCTGCGTAAATTATCCAGATAGGTCCGAAATGGAAAATATTAATAACCATTTTTTGGAAAATTATATCTATATTTACTTTTCAACATGATTCTAGAAAAATAATATATAAACAACTTACAAAAAGCGAGACACGTCTGCACCACGAATCAAATGTAAGGTATCGCCGTTTTGGATTTCTTTGGAAACTCTTGAGCTAGGCTTTAGAAATGTCGTTGAGTCATCGTTAAACTCAAAGAGGGGCTCACTTTCACTGTTGCTGTCGACACTCTTGAACAAATTCAATCTATACGTGAATTCGGAAGATTTGCCGTTCTCATTTTTTATCTTAAAAAGAGCCGCTATGGTATCAACGGCTTTCCCTACAGGCCAGTTTTTAGATATAAACACGGCTTTCTTCTCAAATGGCTTTTGCAACTGCTTGGACAACGAAGACGGCAAGCCATCGTTCATAGACGTCTTGTCGTTTGGTATTACATACACCCAAACATATATTCTGTCTGCAGACTGAATCTTGGTATCCCCCTTTAGCTCTTTGTCATTTCGTATTCTAGACAAATTCACTATGTTGGACGTCTTTTTATTAGTAGGCTTCTTCCGAGACGTAGTCTGAGCAGCGCTTGCAGATGATCCGAAGGCCATCTTGAATAAGCTGGTCTGCGAACTAACAAGGCTTTTTAAATTGCCCAAGGTATCTGACTTCCCGTTTTTCAACTTGATCAACCTGTCATCTTTTGTCTGGTTGTATCTTTCACGTCTTAGTTTATCGAGCTCGTACGACTTGGGCTGTTTCGCCTCCTGGAACAAAAAGTCGATATCTGATACTTTTGGCTTGGCTGCATTTTTATCGGTTCTCTGTTTGTCCACTTGGTGGTCTTTCAGCTCGTTTCTCGCGCGTCCCGCGCGTTCACATTCGTGTTGGTATCTGTGCTTCGCGCAGAACTCATATCCACAATCAGCACAGTCAAATGGTAGAAAATCGACGTTTCTGCAATAGTGGCAGTGTTTGCCAATGTCAAGTATTCCGTCAGCGGTCATTTTGTAAAGGTTTGCCAGCTTTTTTTTTCTTTTTGTGTACTAATAATGTGATATTTGTATTTGCACTAGTTTAGAATGAAGTCGTGTGATTCTTCACTAGCTATGTTAAAGTAATGTGATATTCGTATTAGTTATGTTAAAGAATGATATCTGTACCACACATACTAAAGTGGCGGTATTACCAGTACTTATATATCTCCCCCAGATGGCAAAGATAGAAGGTAAAATGAAAATGGCTATCCAATTATTAATCAAAAGATAATAATGAGAAAAAGAAACGAAAAGAAACAAAAAGAAAAAAGAAGAGAGATCAAACAAAAAAATTAAAAAATAAAACATAATGAAGGATGCGAGATTCGAACTCGCGCGGGAGTATTCCCAACAGATCTTAAGTCTGTCGCCTTAGACCGCTCGGCCAACCCTCCATGAATATTTTTGTTTTATTTTTTGGGAGGCGCCAACAGAAAAGATAAACACGTGTAAGTCACGTGTAAGAATTTCTCAAGAAAAATACTTCTATTAGGATGAGGCAACTTTCTTTAGCTCCTCCTATTGAATCATTATGACGTTTTTATGCTGTCAGAAGGCTTGCATGAAATAATCTGAAAAAAAAATACCAATAATGACAGGTCATTCAGGGGGTAAATGGCGTATAAGAGATGCCGATTAAATAAGTTGCTTATCTCTGCTCATCTTGAAGATTCTAGATGAGGGAGGCGGGGGAGATATTATACATTAACTTCTGACAGAACACCAGGTAAAGTGGAGTGCAGAGGATCTTTTAGCACTTTTATTTATGTATATATAGTGTACAGATCCTATACTCAACTGTTTTCACGAATGCTTTACATCCGACTGTAACATTTGCTCCTTTGTATTATTGCCTATCTTGCTTACGCTTTTCAGCCAGGTCCTCTGATTTTCTTTTTTTCCAGTTTTCCAGCTCTAAAGAACCACAGAAGAACAACTATATTGACACAGCAACGCATTCATCATGACAAAAATCACTGAAGTTGAGATTGCTAGCGATCCCAGATACGAATTAAACAAGAAAATTATTTCCCAAAGCCAGGAGATCGAAAGACTCACCAAGCAACTCAAGGAACTAACCGTGAAGCTTGAGCAGCAGGATACAGTAGCTGCAGCCTCACAAGAGAGTTCAGATCTCTCATCTAAGGCGACTTTAATTAGGCCGCAAAAGATACCAGCTGGCCACCTACAAGAGAAAATCGATGAGGTCTACGACAAGTACTGCAAAAAATCCGAGTTCAAGCCTCACGACGGCTGCAAGCAAGCAATTGTTTCTGTTGCTATATACATGCTTATATTTTCCATCTATGGAATGAACACGAGGATTTGCAGTTCCAGGGATAAAAGACGCTGTGTTCGAGACCTTTTCATTATTGTATCCTCAAGAGCCTGGAATCTGTTCAAACATGAAATAAAAAATGCAGTTATTAAGTATATTTGAACATTTTAATTACTACTTCATTATTGTTATTTGATAAATTTGGGTGTATAACTTTTGGTTTTTAGACAGCTAAGATTGTAGTCAATGATAAATGCATTGAATTGAATATATGGTTTGGTTCAGTGTTTTGTAGATCTGTCATTCACTAAATGTGTCACGTGATCATATTTTAGTGGCCCTCTTCTCTTTCACTCACTATTTTTTGAATATTTTTCATTAATTGTCCGATAATCTTTCCTTTCTGCTAAGCGTCTTCTTTGACTTTTGCTGTAAATAAGCTGTAATTTGAAAACACAGCTTTTTGTCCAAAACGCGCTGGATCCACTCTCTATAAATACCATCTCATATAAATAAACAAACATGGTCAGAGTAAAAAGCAGATACATAGCTTTTCGGATTTTGTACCCCGACTCTAGCGATGTGACAATGGTTAAATATAAAGCAACAGATAACGACGTTACTGGAAAGATAATCCTTCAGAAAATTAAGGAGCAGATAAATATTAATTTTGGCGATGCTGCAATGGGTCGAATAAATGGATCTTTGAATCTCAGGTATTTCTCAAACAAGACTTCCTTAGGTATACTTAAAATGAATCTTGAGGAATATAAAATGGTTTGTTTTGCAATCATGTTGATTAATAAGCTTGGTGCAACAGAAGAGAATAGTAAGGAGGACGAGGAGATTATCATCCAAATCATTAAATCAAGCGGTACCATTACCAAATTACAAAGCTTTCTTATAAATGAGGACAAGCGAATCATCAGTGAACATTTGGCGAACAGCCTTTGAATTTTTACGTTAAATACGTAAATTTCATATATAAACAAATAGATTTCTGTAATAAATATCAGTGCATTTTCATCTCATTTGGGTTTCTTTGTTTTCTCGAATATCGAGACAATACC
Source organism: Saccharomycopsis schoenii (assembly GCA_010994365.1). Taxonomy (NCBI): domain Eukaryota; kingdom Fungi; phylum Ascomycota; class Saccharomycetes; order Ascoideales; family Saccharomycopsidaceae; genus Saccharomycopsis; species Saccharomycopsis schoenii. Next base: position 93,100 of record JNFU01000019.1, on the reverse strand, counting down.
GTCATAAAGTAGCCAAGAACGTCCAATATCAAGCAAACTAACTTGATCCAACATTTGAACCGTCAAAGTTTCAATATGTATCTTAACATTGCAACCAAATATAATTTTGTAAAATTTCTACGAGTTTCGTTTGAAAAAAAATTCATAAAGTACATAAAATTTATTTATTTTTACTATACACATTGTGCTCCACCTTATTCAAAAAATCAACCTTTGTTAAATAACCATCCTTGTTGTGCTTCTTCAACTCATCACTCAACTGGTTCTTATCCACATAATTGGCCCAATCCAAACGAGACTTCTCTAATGTGTTGATCTTTACTAGCCCTTTTCCTTTAAGAATACTGTCCACAATACTAACCTTTTTTTTTCTTCTTCTGATCAAAATCTTAGGCTTATTCGCGCTATCCTCAACTGGTTTATTTATTTTGCCAGCTGATAAATGTATCTTGTTGTTGTCCATATCCTGTTTTTTTGACTTATCTTCTCTAAGCTTTAACGAGTTCAAATATGCCTTTGCCTCAGCTGAATATCTCGGTACAATTTTGTTTTCAACAATGGTCTCCCCTGCATACTCATAACTTCTTATAATCTCAATAGTATCTTTTTCAGCTTCATCATGATTCTCCTGTGCAGCATTAACATGACCTTCTTCATTATTGCTTGTTGTAATCTTTACTGTATTTTCCTCAACACCCGACTGATTCATCTGTTGCCAAAGCAGATCAACGTCTACTGTAGGCTTCTCATTGATCACTTTCTGAAAATTTTTCACTTCAACTTCTTTCATTCTTTGCGAACGAGTCTTGATTAGCCCACCTTCGCCACTTTCAATAACAGAATATTTCCGCATCAATATTTTTTTTTCTTCTTCATCATCAGTACTCTCTTCATCTTCTTTCGTCTTCTGATACCCATCTTTGGTCTCTGCTGATGTTTTTTCTTCATCTGGATTATAGTCTTCATCCTCACTGTCATCATCATTAGATTCTTTGTCTACTTTACCCCTCTCCTCAATAAGCTTTTTTTTATCCTCTACTTCTCCAACAGTTTTAACCATCTGCGTTATTAAAGTTTTCTTTATGAAGTGACTCAATTTATGTCAGAATTATATATATCATACATATTATATATATATGTATAGAGATTCTTATTGAATTATCTTTGGTGCATTTCTTATAAGATTTTTGGTTCGTCCTTTCAAAAAAAGCAGCAAATGGCGCACATGAAAATTATTTCTTTATATTTATATTTACAGTACTTAAACTCCGCAATACATTACAGAACAGAATTAATAATGGAACTAATATAATGTACCATTTTTCTGAAGTTATACTATTTTATAAAAACAAAAATATCAGTATTACTACTTTGTATTAGTTAATCCATTGATGTGTCACGTGTTACCCAAGATAAAGTGATGATTATACTCTACTTAACCTCCAAGAAACAATCTACTAAGCTTTCAGCCATAATGTAAAGCAACAACTATGTCAATTATAGTTGTTTCTGTTATCGGCAGTGTACGCTTGATTGTTTCGGGTAATCCTTAAAAACCCAGTATAATAATTAAAACCACGAATTTTATAGAGAAATGTATATTTATGATTTTGATAAAAATAAAATAAGGGTATACAACTACACATATTGCTTCTTTTGTTTTTCTATGTTTAGCTTAGCAATTCATTTAATCTTTGTTGAATCTTTTTTTCATATGGTGTAGTAGAAATTAGTGGCGTCAAATTAGTAATCTTCTCAATAGCCAATTTTTTTAAGGTTGGATCCAAGTTAGCTAATTCTAAAGCTGTTTGAACAACATAATTACCGTAGGAATCTTTCAATACTACCTCCAAGTTATTGAAAGTTAAAATCTCTTTTACCAATTTGTTTCTTAATACTTTATTATTATTAATGTAATTTAAACATTTTTCAACAACATTAGATGAAAATTTTTGAATAGATAATTCCGATAAATGATTTGTAATTTTCTCTCCAACAATTTCTGCAAAATTAGGATTCAATTTCTTATAGTTCTTTGGAATCAAGTATTGAATCACATAATTACCAAATGGATCCTGCGATAAAATCAAACAGTTATCCAAGATTATCAAACTTAATTCCATGAATTGCTTTTCCGTACAATTATCCAAAGTTTTCTGCAACACACAACATCCATGTCTGTGTGTAGCTACTGTTACAATATTTGTACAAATTGAATCAATTATGAATTGCAGGTCAAATACTGTTAAACATTTTTGAATAACATGGTTACCATTCAAATCTTTGATCAACATAATCACATTATTTGATAATCCGTTGATAATAATTTGAATCTCCTCCGGCGTACTTATCAACTCTATCATTTTTTGCAATACTCTAGTACCGTGTTGATTAATGGCGATTTCTGATAGATTAGACCCACAAATAGTTAATAAATTTAGTCTCTGATCCACATTGAAAAATTTCCAAACTTTCTGAATAAAATAATTGCCAAACGAATTGATAACCAATTTATAAAACTTAGGTTTCACTTGATTATAAATGGAAATTATATCGCTGTCTGTTGTTTTATCATTATCCAACTTTCTTTGTAAGAACCTACAACCATTTTGATCAATTGACAACTCATAAATGATAGGTTCCAACATGACAAAAGTGTAATCTTTATATTTGCTGTATAGCTCTTTCTCGTTGAATCTTTTCTTTTTATTATTGACTTCGTTTTTAATTATATCAAATTGATTATTAGTATTGGACTTATTAAAATTATTGTTGTTGTTAGTGTTATATGGAGTATACAAATCATTGGTAGCAGTGATATTATTCATAGAACTGTTTCGACTATGGCGACTATTGTTATTGGCGTAAAAGGTGTTCTCGTTGTTCATTAGAATCATCATACTATTAGTAATTGCAGGGAAACTACTATTATTACTACTGTTACTATTAGCGCTCACATTACTGTAGTTATTGTTATTTGATGTGACTGGATTATACATGGAAGGCTCATCTACTTGAAAAAGTGTCAGTTGTTTTCTATGAAGTGGAACTCCAATACTAGCACTCAAACTTTGACTATGATGGTGGTGGTGCTTATTCAAATTTTCCTCAATGAAAGAACTAGTAGAAATCAGTGAAATCTGATGAGAATGCTGTCTTAGATGAGAATGCTTTCTTAATGTTGATGACCCAATGTCAGCTAAACTTAAAGAGTTAGCAGAAGAAGCTGACATAGACGTCACACCATTTGGTAATAAAATATCATTATTATTATGGCTGTTATTGTTCTTGATATTATTGTTATTGTTGTTAGAATTATTACTGCCGTTATTGTTATTACTGTTCACACTTAGAGATAAACTCAAATTTTCAAAAGAGCTTAAAGTGGTATCATATAGACTGTCTTGCAGAATGGTATTTCTTAAGGAACCAGCTGAAGAAGAAGTGTTTGAGCCATTATCAAATAGTCTCAAAGACTCATTTGATGGCATGAATGACAAAGAGTTCTGGGTTCTGTGTTCGTTAGGATTTTTACCAAACTGATGACTAACAGTATTAGTGTTGTTAGAATTATTAGGATTTGTCATGGAAAAGCTAATATTTTCTTGGAATAAGGGTTCATTAGGATCAAACATCTTTACTTTAACCTGGTTTTCTTTATTGTTTATCGTTCTGTCTTTTTTTCAAAAAAAATATATATACATATATTTCCTCTAATGCTGAAAAAGTATTTTTCTATTGTTAAAAACAAACTGCTATGATACACTATAATACAATCTATTGAGGGTGTTCGTATTGACTTTTTGCTCTATGTTTATGTTTCTTTCTTTTTCTGCTCTATCTATGATTATGTTGTTGTTGTTAGTCTTCTTTCTTTTAGATACCTCTATGATTATTGGAACTATAATACAAATATAGAATAATTAAACTAATAAAGCAGTATGATTTGGTATTAAATATCGGTAACCAAAACTAAAATACAAATATTGTGGATGGTAATAAAGGATAACAGAGGCACAATTTAGCAGATGGGTTTTCACAAATAAAACAAAAAAAAGTATATGTATTGTATTTGATTCCTTGTTTCTGCTATTTAGGTCTGGTTCTTTCAATCAAACGCTGATTCGGAGCTGACTAATTTCTATTATTGGTATACTTTTAACAAACTGAAAATATTAACATTTAGATTAGTAGATCACACGGCTTGGCTCTGGAAATCTTTCTCCGGGGCTTCTTGTGGCTATTTGATTTTTTTCTGATAACAGTACCAAAATAATAATATGTTAATTGTCTCCCAATTCTAGCAAGTATTATTGGTTGAAATCACTAAAAATCAATAAATATATTCCGAAATTAAAGCAAGATTTATTGAGTATTTTGATGTACTTAGTTCAATTTAACACAACAACTTTTTCCCCAATCTCTGTACTCTCGCAAAAATTATACTTTTTTCTTTTTTTATGGTTTTCTTTTGGTCTCGTTCTAACTTCCCTGAAAAAGGAGCCATAAAAAAATTTTCCCCTAAAAAAAGCTCAGAAGACAATTGGGGGAAAAAAAATTTTAGCGAAAATCACATGATTTGGTTACGAGCGAACAAAATCTTTTAATCACGTGATATAATTTGATGAATAATTTATTTTTCGTGTCCCTTTGGGGGAAATTCATAAGTGGTTACTATTCAACATATGAAACTTTGAATATTTTCAATTCACATCGCGATTCTTTGAAACTAAAAAAGATCGTGTAGAATTATAGTAAAAGTAGTTAATATAAAAGTAAATATATAAATCAATGTAAAAATAAATAGATAGGATAAATATAAAAATAAAATATATATATAAAAAGTGACTGGACAGTGAGTATGTAATTCTTGTCTTTTTTTTTCATTTTTAGTTTTTAAATTGATTTTGCTATATTAATAAAGAAAAAAGAAACCCCCTCCACATTCGTCTACATACAGCAACGTAACATAGCAAAAAATCCGGTTTTTTCCTCTGAGTCATCATTTTGGTGTTGTGTGTTGTTGTATGTCTTTTCTATTCTATTTGGTTGTTGTTGTTGTTGTTCTTGTTGCTGCAATTTTCCTTGGTCGTTATACATTTGTCCGTTATTCTTGTAGTACTGTTGCTGTTGTTGTTGTTGTTGTTGTAATTGCTGTTGTTGCAATTGTTGTTGTTGTTGTTGCAATTGTTGTTGCAGCTGTTGGATATGTTGTTGCAGTTGTTGTTGCAGCTGTTGATGTTGTTGCTGTTGTAATTGCTGATGACGGCTCTTTCTTTGGCGACGTTTTTCATCTGGTGGGTTTGGATTACCATAACCGTGCAAGTTTGGCTTTTTGTTGATAGCATAATCCCAGCCCTTACCATCGTTCAATAACATCCAATCATATTTACCATCAGCGGTTTCACCCATATTAGTTAACACACTCAATAACAAATTTCTGTAACCATCGTAATCAGGATCTTCCTTGAAACCCAAACTTCTTACTCTTTCCAAGTATTGAGCAAATTGTTTTGGCAAACCAGCGCACAATTCATCAACTGGAGTGGTTCTTTTCTTTTCACCAATTTTTTCGTATTTCTGTCTATTGTTTGGTGCTTTCAAACCTTGCCAAGGTAACTGACCTCTCAAGAAGTAAAAGAACACATGGCCTAAAGCTTCTAAATCGTCTCTTCTACTTTGTTCTCTTCCCAAGTGTGTGTTGACAGACATATATCTGGCTGTACCACTTAGAGATTTCTTTTCTCTGTACGGGATGTGCTGTTTAGTACGTTGATCGACGTAGAACTTGGCCATACCAAAATCGACCAAATGAACGTCATTCTCATCAGGTTCGCCTGGTCTTCCAATCAAGAAGTTGTCAGGCTTGATATCTCTGTAAATCAAATCATGCTCATGAATAGTTTGAATTAAACTTATCATTTGAACAGCAACTTGGACAGTGGTCTTGACGCTGAATTTTCTTCCACACCATTCGAATAAATCTTCTAAAGAAGGGCCAAGTAAATCAATGACTAACACATTGTGCAAGCCCTCAATACCGTAGTAGTATGCTTTTGGGACACCTTTACTACCAGCTAAAAATTTATAAGTTTTGTATTCATCTTTCAACTGTGGAGTATCTGTTTTTCTTGATTCGAATTTAATAGCGACTCGGGTATTGTTGATGACATTGACACCTTCAAAGATCACACCAAAGGAACCCTCACCTATTCTATTTCCAATCTTGTAATGCAAGCCCACAACGTTGCCATTGGTGTTATTGCTGGAGGAGGAGGACTGCCCGTTATTACTCTCTTTTTGGTGAAACGAAAGTCTATTACTCATTGTTATTATTTATCAAGATTGAAGCTTTTTGTATGACTATTGGGAGGTTTTTTCCCCTTGTTTCTTATTTAATTAGTTATCCTTGACAGGAGTCTGAGTATCTGAATTCCAATTCTGATATTCAAAAAAAAAAAAAAGCTTTCAAATTAATATTGTTCTTTCGTAGTATCAAATGAAATTGAATGAAATGAATATCAAAAATTGATAAAAGTTAAAATCATATAAATCAAGAAAAAAAAAGAAAGAAATTTACACTAATAGAGTTGGCTTATTGGTAATTTTGTGTGTGATTATTACAACAAATATGCTAATTAGTGAAGAAGAAAAAATTTTTACGGCCTCTTTGTTGTTTCTTTTTTGTTCACTTCTTTTTTTTTTTTGCACAGTAACTAATTATTTTCCTTCTTCTCCTAATATGTTGCGGGTAATTCTTACCTTGTTTTTTTCTTTTTTTTTTCTTTTAATTTTTGGATTTTTCTTGTACGGTTCGTTTACGTTGTTATTTTTGTTTACTTTTTTCTTTCCGTTAATATTTTATTTATTTGATATTTTTTCTGCTCGGACTCTTTGTCGGTTCATTAAAAAATTGTGAGTAATTACATGGTTATGTGCACGGGTCATGGGAGAACAGAGCATAACGGAGGTGAAATGAAATGAAATTGTGAGTGAAGCATTCATCCTTACGAGAAGTGACAAGTAAACGAACACAAATTCCTCTCACCCCGTGTCCGTTATCATTTCACACATTGGACCACAGCATCGCTTCAGCTTGTTGTAGTCTGTAGTGAATGAAGATGCTGCGGATAATCCACATCATCACTGCTCTGAATTATTGCCGATGATCTATCCATAATACCGATTTCATGTGTGCACGCGTGTACGCACGAGAATCGAATCATTTCCTGACCATCTATTTCTATTTCTAAACGATCTTCCGTGCTCTTCTCATTCGTTCATTATATGCGACAGATTAGTATCATAGATTAGCGCAATTACAAACTACGTGGACATAGATGTTTACTGCTGTGAATCACGTTCTCTCTTTTAACGCTACTTGTAGAAGAGACAAAATAAAGATAACTTTCTGAGGAAAAAACATACATATGGTAATTCGATGGGTATTTATATCCCCTATGTTCTATGTAATATGCCAGGATCTGTCATTCCTATTCCTATGTAGAATCCACTACTAGTATTCCACGCTCTTCCTCATTCTTATCTTCCATTTACCTTCCCAACTCAATTGCGTTTTATACAAGCATATACAAGTCGACTATTTTGGGTAGTTCTACACTTCTCCCCGTCAAAAAGTCTAATTGGACACGCTGGTTTGCTAACAATTGTGCACTAATTAGCCTTAATTAGCCTTCTTTTCTTAATTGAAATGACTAGCGGCTCCATTTTAAGTGGTTGATACGGACAAGTCATCCGCATTGTTTTTGCAAGAAAGGCGCGTGCTAGTCACGTTCTTCATAAGTGTCTTCAATCTTTAGAACACTTATTTTGATACTCTGCATGGCCGCTCCAAATTTACACCCTTACATACTATAAACATAACACACTTTAATCTCTTGTACTCATCACTCTTACATCATTACATAATTACTCCAACTTTCTGCAATTGCTATTATCATTATAGTTACACCCGTACACATATGCTCACTATTATTGTGAAGCTGCGTCTCAAGTAATCGGTTCTTGGTTCTAAAGTAAATTGATTAGAACCTTTCGTCTGACAAACTATAATGCAAGCGAATCATCGAACCTTCTCATGAATTTCAAAACTAAGTACTAGATAACAAAAAATAATTCAAGGGGCAGTCTCGTGGCCCTGATCGATTTCGAACAAGTGTGATAGGCAGCAAGATGCTATTTGTCATACGCTTTCCTGTTCAGGAAATACACGATCATGTCATGTATTTGACTTCCGTAGACTACTTTTTATACGAATCACTGAACTCTATACATAAATGCTTAACATGAAATAATGTACATTAGGCTGCCTGCCCAGCTAGTATCATGCTATGTATTTATCCTAGCCAACCTTCTTAAAGGCAAAGACAAGGTAAATCATCGCAGCCGATTTCTCTTCACCTTCAAGACCAACTTTCCCGTCAGATTTACGAGTCAAACTCTTGATGATCTTAGTAGAGATACCTTCATATAAATTTTGAATCTCATCTCCATAGAATTTGAATATTTCTTCTTGCAAAGATATCTCTAACCCATATTCATCTGCTAATTGTCTAAGATCATCAAAGTCAACAAAGAACTCCGGGATGTAATCGATAGCGTCTTTCAAATAGAAATAGTACTTATTACCATAGGGTGATGCAAACTTCCCGTCTCTTGGTGGAACGTCTTCAAATTTAAGCGAAAAAAGAGAGTTCCCAAATCCTTTGCAACCTTTAGGAAATTTGCTAAGATGATACTTGATGTAATTGGATGATGGTAAAGTCCCGATGAAATAGCCACCTATATTTAATTTCTTTGAGATATTAGATAAGGTAATTCTTGCTTTCCTTTCGTTTTCAAATGCATAATGCAACGCAAATTGGCATGATACAATGTCGAACTTTTTATCATAATATTCAGGTAATGTCTCATCAATATCCAATCCAAAAGCATCCGAAACCTTGAAAACAGCATCAAAAGCATTCATAGATCTATATCTATTTACAGCTTCACGAATAGCGTCTTTAGATATATCAATCCCCACATAATTACTAATTCGACATTCCGCCCATTTTTGCAAATCTCCACCCTTACCACAGGCCAATTCTAAAACTGTTTTCAGACCTTTTCCATATTTGAGGATTAACATTCTTTTCACTAAGTTATTGAATAATCTTAATCGGTAAATATCAGACGCACCTCTGGCTTGTTTTTGCGCAAAATGGGTTTGTTTATTATATGCATTTGCAACAACATCATCTACGCTCCCATGCTGTTCAATAGTATTTAATCTCCCCTCTTGGTGCAGTTGTGTCTCTCTGATAACTTTGGCATTGTAAGCTTGGTTCTCTGTATTTCCACTTCTGCCTGGTCTTTTAGTTCTTTTCGCTATATTATTATCTCCTTTCTCTTTTTCTTCAGCTTCCTCCACTTTCTCTTCACCATTATCCTCATTATCATAATCATTCTGTTCCGCCTGCTTTCTAAAATTGAATATATTTTTGGTTTTCTCTGGTCCTCCTTTATCTTGTATTTTAATTTTTCTAGGCGGTTGATCAAAATCTTCGAATGAATAATCATCATCGTCATCTTCTTGTAACAGATCATTAGATCTTTTCTCTCCAGCAACCATTTTTGTGTCTATGTATTATTTAACAGAACTATTAAGATTATTGGCAACAGTTATTTGAACTTAGTTTCAATTCAACAATTATTATGCACTTTTTTAGTAACCAAGAACACATATTTATTGATAAACGTACCAAAAAAAATATACATCATAACAAAATTGACGCAAAAAATTCATCATGATTTTTTTTTATTAGTGGTGAATATAACTCTACAATGATTATTTTAATAAATATTATATATTAAATAATAATAATAATAATAGTAATAATAGTAATAATAGTAATAATAATAATAATAATAATAATAATAATAATAATAATAATAATAATGATAACAATTTAATCAACAAACAAAACAAAACAAAAAATTAAAAATTAGAATTAGAAATTAGAAACATCTGTAATGATAGCAGAAGATAATTCAGCAACTTTTCTATTCTTATGAAGTCTCACAATCTCTTCCACATCGTCTTCCAAGCCAAGCCATGACAAATCAAAAGTGTTTGGTAAATCATCGATCCATTTCATATATTCTTTAATGCTCGAACCTTCAGGTACATTCAAAACTAATCCCTTTTTTCTCGCCTTCTCATTGTCAAGTAAATTGAAATCGGCATCAAAAGCTTTCGCATTAAATAAAAATCTTGTAAATTCTTGTAGTTTTCGAAAATCTTCGTGATCATTGACCTTACCACCATACGCAATGTTTCCAATCAAATATCTAATCTCTTGCCAAGAAAAACTATCCGGAGACATATTGCTTCTGTTATTGTCACTTGTAATTAATCTATCAACGATCTTCAAACTGAATTCAAAATCCGTATTGTTGAAATTATGATCAATCTTCCATCCAATTGGAATATATTTACAACTCTCAACAATAATAGCATGATACCAGGATAAAATAAACAATGCATGTTTCCTTTCAGCAGGATTTTTAGCAAAAATTTCTTGAGGGATACTGCTATAAGTTTCACGTAGGACGCTTTTCAATCCAGAAATATTCTCAAAAGTTAAAATATAAGAAGTGGTCAATAAGGTATTTGGAAGTGTTGAATTCAAATAGCATGTCAATGCCAACTTGAAATCCTTATGAATATTCATAGATGACATAGTTTTAGTCAAATAATCTAACCATTCTTGTGCCATATGTGAGTTTTGAATCAATATCCAATATCCTTCAACTGCTGCTTTTTTGATTTGTTTATTTGCAATTTCAATAGCTTCAGAAGACCCCATGGAAATGATGACCAACTTTTTATTCAACTTCTTAGCAATATTTTCTATCTTGAAACTTGGATCAAAACTCTCCGATGTACTCAAAATGATAGGCATGTCTTTATTGGTGATCTTTGAGAATATCTCATCCGTTTGTTCAGATTCATCAAAATCATTTAACTTAAATTTATCTTTAAAAACTTTTGTGATTTGATCAGAAAAATCAAGAGAATTTTCAATTAATAATATCTTCAAAAGTGGCTTCAATTCAAATGCTTTACTGTCCAGATTTATATTCTCTATGAACTCATCAACATTGTCTTCATTCAACAAAGAAAAATTTATATCGGCATCGTCGATAATCAAAGTTTGAATCTTTATCAAAACACTTTCATACTTCATCTGATCTTTTGAGAAAAGTTCACATATATCTCTTAAAACAGTTAAAACATTTCCCCCAGATATAGTTTGCAAATAGATACTATATAAGGAAAATGTGAAAATAGATTTATCTAAAAGTTTCAAACTTACTATTGTTCTTTTATAAACAAGCTTGAACAACTCATTAATAATATTTGAAATTATATGATCTTCATCGCCATCAAATTCCATTTGTAAAACTGTTCTCACAATATGCAAAAAATAGTTTAAAGTGAACTGATAAAATGAACTAAGCGATCCCAAGGATAAAAGCACAGAGTAAATATAAGAACACAGTTTAGCTAAAGGATAATATTTTTCTGATATTTTTTCAACAGTTTTCATAACACTAGAAGTCTCACCCATTTTATCTTGGATTTCTTTAGATTCAGATTTAAGAGTTTCTAAGGTTGATACTAACTCATCATCTTCCAAAATGTTGGCGTCACTGTTACTTAAAGAAAGTAATAATTTTTCTTCAAGTTCCCTTAAATGTGCTTTATATTCTCCATTAAGTTTGATTAAAGATTGTCTCTTATTCTCGACTTCTGGCTCCTTCATTAATAAGGACATGTTCAAAACATTACTTTCTAAGCTACTTTTGGTGGTTGAAAAGTTAACAATAGTGGTACGTCCAGATATGTAATCTGGAATCTTTACACGCGAATTCCTTGTATGTAAGTAAAGCCTAAACTCTGAAGCACAATCAATTTCTTGGTTACCAATTCTAATAAGTCTTCTACCACCAGCATTGGTGAATTCTTTTCTTAATAAACAGGCAATAATCGGATCAAAATGTTCTGCATCTTCAATAATAATCGAACTACCAAATCGCATAGCATTTTCTACATGCTTAACAAAACCTGTATCTAAGAAACTAGTCACTATGACCTTTCTTTCTGAAAACGATGATTTCAAAAAATTCACGATGTTACCTAATGGGTCGATAATGAACGGATACATATTAGCATACTTCACGATAACAATATTTTCTGTATATAGGTTGTCGTTGATTAACCCATTCTCTGTCCATCCAAGAATCTCATTTGCAGTTGATAAAAACTCTGTTATCAAAAGATTCTCATCAAAAGAGATATCTTTGTTAGCTAAAATAGTTTTCCATTGCTTCATCAAATTATATCTACCCATCTGATCAAAAAAGCCGCCATAGATAATAAACGCAGCTGCCAAAATACAATTACCTGACAAATTTTGTCTTTCTTTCTGGAAACCTATTTTCGACCATCTCTTTCGTTCTTCAGTCAAACTTTCAATCAAGGCTAAACTACGACTGATCTTATTTTCAACTTGTCTCATTGTAGTCTTAATATTTTCTGTTTGCCTTATCAAATTACTATAATCATCCTTATATTTTTCAATACTTTGCTCAAGCTCTTCTACCATCTCATTAATGGCAAGTAATTTAGCTTTATTGGTCTTGGATGAATTTTCAAGAGCGCTTACTTCACTTCGCAAAGGATCAACTTGTTCTAGAACAGCAGAATATTTCACTTGCGCCTCTATCCAAGATAGCAAAGGTCCACATGCTTTACTGGCTCTACTAACTGTGGCTAAAGTAAAGTTAGATTTTGAGAAATACTTAGCCTCTAGTAAACTTCTAATAGCAGGATCAATATTATTTTTGAAATTTAAAATACTAATGATAAAGTCATCACGGCGTGTTATCTTTTGAATGTCGTGCCAAGATATATTTGATCCAAAGCCTAGCAAGATACAGACTGCTTCTAGAGCCATTTTAACTGCTTCTGGCGGATTGTTCATTGATCTTAATTCACTTAAATTCTGCTTTTTAATATTCTTAACATTTTGAGCAGCCGCTTCAATTATAGGTATCATTGAACTCAAACTTTCATCGACAGTTAGTTTTCTTTCACTGATTTGTAAATCTTGTTTTTTAAGTGCTTCCTGAACCTCTAATGAAGCTTCTTGTTTTCTTTCAGCTTCATTTTGGTCAATTAACATCTTATCTAACATCTTCTTCGCTTTTAAATCTTTTTCAAGAAGCTCCGCTTGCTTAATGGATAAGCTTTCCTTCAAGTGCTTTACTTGGATAACAGTATCCCTGATTTTATCAAGCCCAACATTTATATGTCTTTGCTGTGCTTGTAACGCATTTTCTTTATCAAAGTATAATGACATTATATTATGCAAAAAATCCATGAATTGGCCAGGTAACCTTTCAGGAATGTTAGGTCCTTTAATATTTGTTGGTATAGTCAAGTGATGGAAATCAATCAATGCATTGATCGCACTTGCTCTGTCCAGAACTGGTAATGTACTAACTATACTTGCAGCAACTTCAGTCAATGTTTCATCAGTCCAGTCGCCCATAAAGTTTACAGTACATCTATTTAGCAAAGCTGGAGAGGTTAAAAGTTCTGAATTTCCACTTAAAGTAAAGATCACTTTTAGATTTATACTTATTTGGTTCTTAAACCATTCATAAAGTTCATCGTTGGTTTCCAAAAGTAATCCACACTGTTTTGTTTGATCTTTGCAAGTTTCCATAAGCTCATTAAATTCCGACGGACTGAAAAGACTTGGAACTTCACAATTAGCTAATAACGTATTCATTCTTTCAATAAACGAGGTCTCAAGGATATTTGATTCATCAATAATAAAACAAACCTTATCACCGTTTGCACCTGTCTTTTTTAGTAACAAACGCAAAACATTATCAAAATCATTTAAACCAAAATTTTTGTGCACCGATAATTGTATAATTTCAAAACCATTTACCCATGCAACAAATTGGCAAAGTGTTGTTTTACCACTGGTAGATGCACCAACTAGTATTAAATGGCCTTGTGTTAATGATAAGACTCTATCAATACGAGCAATATGGTCAAGACAGTCCTGATATAAAACCAAATTTGTATCTAAAACTTCATTACTAAAAACTTTCAATCTTTCGTAGACAAACGATTTGTACTCATCCAAATCAACAGCGGAATATTTAGTAGATAACCAATTGGAATAAAGAATCGGCCTCTTGAAAACAGATGACTCATCACAATTTGGAAAAAATTCAATTATGGAATTGTGTATGGTTTCAAAAATCCACTGCTTTAATTCGAGATCACCTATTCTATCACTGAATAAACGTAAGCATTCATTGGTAAATAATCTCAAAAATTGATTCAAATTAATATGTATATCATCTTTCACACCAATAAAAATGGATCTACTGAACCTGGTAAGATCTCTAGGTGAAATAACGTCAAGTTTATTTTTCAATTTATAATAAACCGAAAGAATTGAATCAACAATAATATTTGTAAATGGCCTGATATTAACATTTTGCTGGACAAAATTTTCTATTAACGAGGTGTATATAACCTGAAGACTTTCTTTGCCTGGATAATCAATGAATAAAACCGAACAGAGATTCAAGAACCTAGGGGATAATTTGCTTCTACCAGCATCTGTTGATAAATTACATGCGGCAATAAACTTTATCTTTTCCAATTTTACAAAGCTATTATCAGCAGACCAGAAACCATTCTCTTTGACTATTTCGCGTAACAATGAAATTACGGGTTGAGAGCCAAAACGATCTAAATTAGGCAAGTTGATTTCATCAATAAAGCAAACAAGTTCTTTACCAGATTTCGGTCTAAGAACAATGCCAGCACTTCCTCTATCATACACACAATACTGAAGCAAAGCCGACATAACATCATCAACTTTGGTTTTTCCGCTGAAGTTGATACTAATTAATTCTTTATTTGAATGTGATAAATAGTTGCAAATTGACATTGTTTTACCTGAACCTGGTGGACCGCACAATATCAAAAACTTATTCTGCTCTAGAAAAACGTCAATAAATGCTTCCAATCTCACTGTATCAGCAGTTGGAATAATAATTTGTTCATTAACACTGTTGCTATCAACTTCAATAGAAGGAACTAAAGAATTCCATTTATCCCAAGACATCTCTGGCAAAGCGATAGTATTCTCAGACAATAGAAATTCCTCAGAGGATACCTCAGCATTGAAAATGCTGCAAAGAAATAAACTGAATGAAATTTGGTCATTAGATTGACAGTCACCAGCAAAAGACCAAAAAATGGATAAAAGAAACGCTTTGAAACAATAGTTATTAATAATATCATCTTCGAATAATGAGGAGTTTCTCAAGTAAATTAATGCAAATCGCTTGAAATTAGCTGTATATATATCCATGAACATGGTACATTTTTGGTATAGTAGGAATTCAAAAACATGATCCAATGACTTTGATCTCTCATAAATAGAATCAAACGTATTACTATTTCCTGAAAAAAATTTTTCCTGCAAAACATCCAAAAAAAAGCTCTTCAAGTAGTTCAATCTAGATATATTGTCTTCATCCATATCTTCTAATGAGCAACTCAAAAATTTATTGATAAGAGATTCAAACATACTTTTGTAGCTAATTAACGAATCCGAGTAGAATATCATACCACATCTACTAACAGTTGCAGGAGTTGCATGTTTTAGCGAATCTGTTTCAAAAATAATCTTGACATTAGACGGCAATCTAATATGTTCACCATTAGGTAATGTGAAAATCTTGTTATCATCAAGTAAACTATTCAAATTTTCAATCCATTCTGGATCAACATCGCCGTCAAATACAATCCATATTCTTTTGGATAATTCTCCTCTGAGGTTTTCAACAATTTTTCTTAAAATATTAGTGAAAACACCGTCTTTGAACTCTCTGGTTGTTAAATCTAATGATCCATAAAGTATCTCTTTAGAAACTTTTGGATTGATGGAGTATTCAATAGTTTCAATATCATCGAATTTCTGAAGAGCCCTCTGTAAAATCTTTCTCGATACTGTTTTGCCGGTGCCAGAATCACCAACCATAATAACACCATTATTATTCGTGAGAACGTTATACAATTCGATGATCTTTGTAGTGTATTTCAAGCGCAATTCTGTAGCAGCAGATTCAATACAGCTCTCTAAATCTTTGTATGTTATTGACTCAAATGAATTTCCAAATAAAGAAATGAGGATCCTTTTAAACTTTTGAATGTCTTCGTAGATAAACTTTGGTGAAAGGGAAATTAGCAAAGCTTCATGTACAATATTAATTTCATCAATGTGCGATTCATCT
Organism: Saccharomycopsis schoenii; assembly: GCA_010994365.1. NCBI lineage: Eukaryota > Fungi > Ascomycota > Saccharomycetes > Ascoideales > Saccharomycopsidaceae > Saccharomycopsis > Saccharomycopsis schoenii. Next base: position 76,699 of record JNFU01000019.1, on the reverse strand, counting down.
TTATGCTTTCTTTTCAACTGGCCACAATATCTGAGAGTAGATTTAACAGATCTTAGTCCAAAGTCGTAGTGGAGTTGCTTACTCAACTCAGATTCAAGGCTGCCAAAAAGCTGGATAATCTTTTGTGAGATAACTTTTGCATCCTTGAAGCCTTGTGAAAATAAGATGACTTCTGCGATGGATTCTTTATCCGTACTACTGATACTATAGTTCCTAAATAGTTTTTTTAAATTCTCTGGTAACGTAGATCTACCTTCGTATGTAGGATTCATAGTGACAAATATGGAAATATTAGAGTTCAACTTAGTAGTTTTTCCCAAAAGATCTACCACATTATCATTATTTGCCAAAGAGAGCTCAATTTTCTCTAACTGTGAGGATACAGCACTCAACATGTTAGTCTCCAATCTATTGAACTCATCAAAACAAACAAATGAACCTACTTGACAAATACCTAATAAAATTCTGCTAATAGAAGTAAAATCAAAAGATTCGTCACAATTGAAAACGCTGATTGGTCTACCAAGTGCCTTTGCAAATTCTTTAACAGATTCTGTTTTACCTGTACCTGCTGGGCCAAAAGAGCACCCACCTTTTTTGCTTTGTATAGTTTCACTATAGTTAATAAAACAACCTTCAATGATCTTATTTCTAACCAAATTAGGAATAAGGCCAAGGTATTCAAAACCATAATAATATGAAGCATCAAAAATTTGTACTCTGATCTTCTCCATGTAGTCATCAGAATTTGGATCGCAATAATACTTCATTTTAGATCTCCATTTGAAATCTCTAACATTTGATATATTATCCTCACATAGCTCTTGAATACAATTTGCGTCATATGATAGTTCAATGATAAGATTTTCCAATTTGCGACGATCAATTATAGATAATTCATTTATAATATTCTCTGAGCATACAGTCAACAAATTTGAAAATTCATATCTCAAATCGGTCAAATCATTATCTTGAATAGAAAGTTCAACACGCTGCGTCCAGAAAAGCTGGAGCGAGACCTGCAAACATTGCCCTGGGTATTTTCTAATCCAAGAAAAAAGAAATTCAGAATTTAAAGTTGTGTTCTGTTTCCAGGCGGCAACTAGTGACTCCAATGAATTCACAGTTAATTTCATTAACGTGTTTTTTAATTCTGATTCTAAAGCAAGCAACCATGAGACTAACGAATCATGTTCACTCACATTTATAACATTATATAACGTTACAATCTCATTTTCTCTCGACTTCACACCACTTATTATCGAACCATCCACCACAAGACCATAAATATTATTATAGACTTTATTTAAGTAGGAACCAACATACTTCGGATTTTCAGCATTACCAATAATATTGAGTAAATCATCATTCCCAAGAAAGTAGAATCTTGGAAACAATTCTCTTTGTTTCTCCAAAAAGTTTCCCAATGCTTTCTTTACTCTTCCAAGAATCTCTAAATATCTGTCCATGGTAGATTGAATATCATTAATTTGGATAATATCAATAACAAATGATGACTTGTAAATCATTTTCAAAAGTTTGAAGAAATCAGTAGCTATATTCATAAACCTAGACGTCTCTGTTGGAAGAAAACGCTTTATATCTTTGTTCTCTTCAAAAACACCATCCAAATAAATGTATTGTCTTTGTACGTCAATCCAAACATCAAGCAATGCATAAAGAGCATTGAGTTTTTGCTCTAGTGGATTTGCAATATTTTCAAAAATTGAATAATAGTTTGAATTCCTCATAGCTGACAAAGTATCAATGTCGTCACTGCATTGTTTGAATAAAATATCCCAGCCTTTTACAAGACGGCATTTATCTTGGTAATTAAATAAATCCAAGGTCATGTCTGACCAAGTCTTCTTGATCTCATCTAACGAAGTTTCAACCAATTTCTCAGAATTTGCTTTACTCACAATATTTTTAACCAATGCTTCATTTAATAAAAGTTGCAAGTCCCAAATGTCTCCTAGCGTGATCAGATCCATAGGAATAACTGGCTTATCAAGAGTTTTGAAGATTTCATGCCAATGACGCTCCTTAATTGCATCTGATTTTAAAGTGGAAACAACACCGTTTTGTTTGAGTAGGGTCTTAATAGTATTCTGTAATTGGATAAATGCAGCATACAGACGAACCCTACTGGGCATAGCACGAGAATTCAGTAACAAACCATCTAACTGACGACGAATATCTCTAGTAGAAATATTTGTCCATAATAATTGTTTCATCTCTTGATACGGATTATATAGAATTTGAATTGAATTCCATACAGATTTAAAATCAGAAATTTCCTCCCCGATAGAACTAATACCATGTTCCATAACAATAGGTAGCATGAAAACCTTGATTGAAGATTCTAATAACAACCTCTGCTTCTCCAAATGAGAAAACCTTTCTTCGAAACCCAGCAAAATGTTTAACGCTTGTGAAGGTGAAAGATTTCCAGAATTTGGCTTTCTAGATGACCATTCATGTATAAATTTCAAGCTTTGTTCATTTAAGTTTTGTGATTGAATATTGATAGTTTTAACCAAAATAGACGTCTCGGATTCTATTTGTGAATTTCTTGTATTCAAGATCTTAACTAAGGAAAGATACTCATTTTCAATCTGGTAAACATATAACCAATCGGACGGAAAGCTGAATCTTTTCCTGGTCAATATTGTATGCGCTCTTTGATAAGAAGTAATAGTGGATTTCCAAGAATCAATATTTTTTTTAATAATTTGAATTTTGGATATCAATTTAATAGTTTCATTCATAAAAGAAATGTTAATTGAATTTGTTTCCAAATACTTTCGGGTATTGGAGAGTTCGTTAAACGAATCTTTCATTTCGGACGATAACAAATCTGTAAATTTGGAAATGACCTCCTTTTGCCAAGAATCATATTTAGCATTAACGCGAAGTTGAATTTGTTCATAGTCAAAAACTACCCCGTTGATTTCTTTACTGGTTTCAATTGTATCAAAAACAGATCTTGATTGATTGATATCCTGTAATAATTGAATCCAGAGATCAGTGTTATTACCAATAGTTTCAAAGACTTTTTCAGAAGTGAGATCCCATAATGATTGAAATTTATACCAAGTACATGAATATTCATAAATTCTGCTAAACTTATCATTAATCAATTTCATAACAGGTATCAATGGATCAAACAGTGAAATTTCAAAACATTCGCTAGAATATGTGTTCATTTGAATATCAAATCCATCGAATTTCAATTTTTCTTGTAAACAAATAACATTGACAACACCTTGAATATCCTTGAACCATTCGGCTTTAGTTACCTCAACAGAAGGAATAATGGAAATTGTGGAATTTTTTAAAACAACTTCATGCCTAGTTTTGGTGAAATAATAATCAAATGAAATACTATCGATTAAATTCAAATGCGATTTTAATCTCTCATTTAAAATCTTGTTAATTATTTCGTTACTTTTGCATACTAAAAGGCGGATGTTATTAAACCCATTCAAAATCAATTTATTTATGATTTCCTGTAATTTCAACAAAATTTCTTTGAAATTATCCAACGAATACTCACAATTAGTTAATGAAATTAGCAAACGGGTGAATACATTTTTGAAATTGCCAGCTTTTTTAATCTTATTATCAAACTTGGAAGTGGATGCAAGCAATCTTTCAAATAATTTCAAAGACACATTGTCAACAGCTGTATCAACCAGGAATGAATTATTGATGGAAGTACTTGCAGAATCATCTACCAAACCTTTTTTGTGGAAATCATAAGCATTCAAGAACTCTTCCCAATTGATATAAATGCATTTGCTCAACAACTTGAAAAGCTTCAATTTTTCATCTACTAATAAAACTTGAAAATCGTGCAATTTGTCATATTGCAACAATGAAGAGGAAAATATTTTCATAGATTCTTCCAAATTGACAACAAATGGATAAATTTTCCTAATGGTTCTAGAAATTGAAATAATTTTATGTGGAACAGGGAAATTCAAATTACAAAAGTTTCTAACTTCTTTAAATAAAGAGATATTTTGCATATTGAAATTAACTTCCAAGCAATAACTATTAGTATTATTACTTCCATTAACCAAACGAATCACCAAAATTGGATCACCGAGGCTCTTAGTCAATGAGCTAGCTTCAATATTTGTCAACCAATTATTATAGATTTGATTGATATCTAATTTACTTTTAAGAACGGTTGCCTCATTGAATATTTTTTGACCGTTAGCATTGACATTACTCCAATTTGAACCAAACATAATCTCCAACCTTTCATTCAATAAATCCAATTTATTTTCAATTTTCTTAGCCCAAATTATAATAGAGGAATTCTGTGGAATATTTTTGAATTTAATCAATTCTTGAGATTGCTTTTGTTTGAAGAAATGTGTTTGCAAATTGTCAATGTCTTTCAAAGATAAATCTAATAATTTTTTTTGAAATTCTTGAACTACCCAAGAAGATGAATTTTTTGATAACAAAAACTTAAATTTCTCATAAATTAAATACATTTCAGTTGTAGTCTTTGCCTTGAACAACGATTCATTTAAAATTTCTGTAACTTGTGATTCAACGTTTTCTGCTCTCTGGTTATATAGAGCCTCAGCAGCATTCCATTTATTTTCACCATCTATTGAGGTATCTGAAATATCTACTAATTCTACTGCTTCATAAGCATGGTTAATTTGTATAACAGGATTTGAAATTTCTTCAGATACTATTATACTGTCAGGTGATTCATTTTCTACTATGTGAGTCTTAAAATTGGATGTAGTATCAATGATATTTCCCAAAGCAAATACAAGTTCATAATGCTTTCTTCTAAAATTAAAGATGTAATCTAATCGATTATTGATGTTTTTAGTAAATGAATTAATTTTGATAAAGATGAATTTTTCTGATCTTTTCCTTAAGATCTCTCTTGCCAAATTTGTAAATTCTTTTATTTGCTTATCTAATGTATTAAGTACAGATTTAATCTCATAGTATTTTTCAAGGAATTCTTCATATGATAAGGTCATCAAATTTAGCTTAATTATATTAGTAGTTGTCGTTGAAGATGATGATAACAAATATTTGATTCTTTTATCAACATCGAACGTCACTGATTCCATTAATTGTAATGCTCTAGGAATAGGATAGGCGGACACTCTCAACTTCCTCAAATGATTCATTATCAAAATAATAGATTCTTCAATTTTAGTAAAAGACTGGGCAGATAATAACTCATCAATAGGTAAATCTTTTAATAATTGATTATAGTTAGTAGCTAGTTCCAAAGCAGATTTAAGACCAGTATCAGATAATAAGCTAACAGTGGCATAAAATTTTTTAGCGTTTCTCAAAATGTCTAATGTTATAATAATTTCTTTTGATTGAAGTTGATCCTGGACAGCTCGCAATGCAATTTCTATATTTGACCAAAAATTCATCTCTTCAACAACAGTTCCGTCTACCGACTCTTTTGTTAAATATGCAATATCTTGAACTGACTTTACCCAATTATTGACAATATTTTGTAACTGATTCAAAAATGCTGAATCTGATAATAGGTTCTCATCCAAAAGAGACATTGGATCAACGATAACCTTTTTGCTCAGCAATTCCACTTCTTCTAATTCAAGTTTTATGGCCTGTTGCACAGCTGCTTTGATAGCAGGGTGAGCGTTCATTAATAAATCGGGAATTTGAATAGACTCTAAAATATTCAGTAAGGATAACGTTAATTCATTAAATTTTTTCTTGGTGTTTAGAATAGTGCTATCTTCTTCAATTTTTTTTGTACTATTGATCGTATTATTATCATTTGATATATCAGTCAAGGAACTCTTAGGATTGATATTTTCAAAATATGGATAAATGCCTAAACTCACCAAATTTCTTATCATCTCATATGATTTTCTATTATTAGCTAAAGTTTTATTATTGTTCTTATTGTTACCTTCCTCTTTAGCATCATTATCATTGGAATTTGTAGGAATAGTTGGTAAGTTTAATACTTGCACTTGCTTATCTAATGCAATGCTCGTTGAAAGTTTCCCTTTTTCTTTAATTATAACGATTGTCGACTCCATATTTGATAGATATTCTAATTGAGTCATAATTTTAAATTTTTTGAATTCATTTTCTCCATTATTATTGTCAATACTACTGATAGTAGGAAGTTCAATCTTGGATACAAAAATAGTGGAAGCTGTAACTTCATTAAGAAATTCAGTGAATATCAATTTTGTTTCCAGATTATTGAAATATATCACATCAGCAGTCTCTGCATTTTGTAATATCTTACAAAGATTGAAAATGAAATTAATCAATTTTTGTAAAAGTTCATCATCACTGACTTCTAATGAAGGTATTTGAGACGGCGTTGATAGAAGGGCAGTCAGTGAAGGTTCTTTTCTCAACATATCTATATCCATTGAAAAGATATTAGTGAATTTGGTATGTTTGTATTCAAGTATTTAAGTAAATCTTGATCTATTAGTATCTATCTAGAAAAATGCCTTTTTTATATTAAAGATCTATCTATCACTTTTTTTTGATCTAGAATTTCCCTTTTCTTTTTATTTATTTATATTTTTATTTATTTATATTTTTTATTTTTACTTTTTTTTTCGTGTTTCTAACTGAATTTTAACAACTTTAAGGTATACACATGATAGGCACGTGCCATAGTTTTTTCTCTAGAGCACTTCAAGTAATTTTACTTGATCAACCTACAAGAAGTGAAGCAATTATAGAATTGAATAAATAATGAGCCTTGTCTTCTTTTTTCATATAACTAAATTGTTTATATATATCATAAATTATAGTATGACTACTTCAAACATGCTTATAACTCATCTCTTTTGACCCCATGAACCTCTTGAGTATCGATAAAGCTTTTCAAAATATTGATACGTTTTAAAAGCTTTTCTTGAAGTTCGGGTTTAATAGATTTAGATTTTTTTTGTAGCATCTTTTGTAATCTAGAATGCTCCTTGTTGAAAAAAGCATCTTCACTATTTTGGAGTTTGCGCAATAATTTTAAATAATAATTGAAGGAAAATTCATCATTAGCACTCTTAAGATCTTTATTCTGCAGAGTTTCTTCAATAAATTTAGTAACAAGTTCTGGTTCATTGAAAACAAGAGGTAATTGCGTATCAAAGAATTTGATTTTACCGGCATCAGTTAGTAATCTACCATGGGCATCTCTGTTAATGTGAGTTTTAGAATTGACAAATCCCACTAATTCCTCGATAGATCGACCACCAGTATAAATTTCAGGATTGGCAGCATCCTTGTCACTTGGATCAATATAAACAATGGTAGGAAAGCTGCTGACATCGAACTTTTTCACGATTTCATCAGCTGTCACGCTAGTAGTGACAACATCACCGATAATAAGTTTGTCTTTATCATTCTTAAAAATCTTAGCCAACTCAGCCCAAACAGGCTTCAATTTTTTACAGTAACCACACCATGCAGCAGTAATTGAGAAAAACCCATGTTTTCCCTTAAGAACACTAAGATAATCCTCGTCACTTAAGTAAGTTACGTGATCAGTGGTATCGAATGCATTATTTTTAATACCAGTAGCATACTCAAGGAATTTGACAAAATTGAGAATTTCTCTCCCTCCTTGGTAATCTCTTGGAATTTTGTCATCGGGAACAAACATTTTCAAAGTAGGAAATCCGCCCACCCTGTATCTTGAGCCAATTTCTCTATTTTTATCAGCATCGATTCTCACAATTTGAAGTTGATCCTTGTAAGGCTCGTATAAGTCCGCCAATTCTTCCCAGATAGGAGCCAATTGTTTACAATGCCCACACCATGATGCATAGAACTCTACAAAGGAGTAGGCACCTGGCTTGTTGATAATTTCATCAAATGTAGCATCGGTGGCATCAATGACGTTACCGGCCAAGGAGACGCTGACGATTGTGGTTAGCAATAAAATGATACTATTAAATATTTTCATTCCCTTGTTGTTATTTGGAAGCAAACTCTAGTCAAAAAAAATTCAACAATCTGCAGATTTTCAAATGTAATTTGTACTGTTGTTCAAACTGCAACAATCCCAACAAGATTTCCAGGATCTATTTCAAATCTAATAACCTTCTTCAACAAAAAGAACTTTCTTCACTTACTGGGCCAACAAGTGAAATTTAGCTTGTCCGATGTGGCAAAATAAAGGGTTGTGCGCCCTGTTACTTTACAATATAATATATTGTTGGCAATTGGGGAAGACTCACTTTTATTTTTGACTAAGAAGCTACGGTTGGATTGTGAAATATTGAAAGTTGAAGGAAACAGATATTTAAGTCAGTCACAGTCCAGTATAGCTACCAACTGCAGAATAATTTGTTTTGGATACTATTTTATAGTGTTTTCAAGTAAATGCAATCACTAAGTTATTACCGAAATTCAGCAATTGCAACACATAAACGCGCATAACTACAATAATGAACGTCTTAGTCTACGCCGGTCCTGGAACAACCTCCGAATGTGTCAAGCACTGCTTGCACACCCTCCGAAGATTCCTTTCTCCCCACTACGCAGTTATTAGTGTGGATGCCAAAATCCTCCGTAACGAGCCTTGGCCTGAGAAGACATCGTTGTTGGTCTTCCCAGGTGGTGCAGATTTACCATATTGTAGAGAATTCAACTCTGCTGGTAACAGGAAAATCAAGAAGTTTTTGAACTCAGGTGGTAAATACATTGGCTTTTGTGCTGGTGGTTATTATGGTGCCTCTAGATTGGAGTTTGAAGTCGGCACTGATTTAGAAGTCAGTGGCTCAAGAGAATTAAGGCTTTTCCCTGGAATTGCAAGGGGTTGCGTTTACAAAGGATTTAATTATTTGAATAATGATGGTGAAAAGGCGGTTCGTTTATCAATTGAGATTAAGGATGATGAAGATGCAGATAATAAAAAAATTGATAATAAATTCTACAGCTATTATCATGGTGGTCCTTGCTTTGTCAATGCTCAAAATTTTGATAATGTTGAGATATTGGCTAAATACGATCAACCTACAGATTTAGATAATGGTAAGAACGAGTCTGTTGACTCTGCTATCGTTTACTGTAAAGTAGGCGATGGAGCAGCTATCTTGTTTGGGCCACATGTTGAATTTGATTTGAATTTGTTAAAATACACCATTCCTAAAAAAGATGAAACATTATTACGTAACTTAGATTCCACCTCCAAAACTAGAGATTATTTCTTGGAACTATGTTTCAAAAAATTAAATTTGAAAGTCAATAATTTGGATGAGCTAAACGTCCCTAAATTGACCCCCTTATTATTATCCTCTTTTGATTGCGATGCTGTTAATAGTATTGTTAACTCTCTAAAGGAAAATGTAGGGATCAGTGATGATAATTTACTTAAGGGCTTCCAAGATACTTTCAGGTTAAGAGAAATTGATTCATCTAAAAATGAGCAGCAAAGGTTCAATCCTACTGAAGATTATTTTGAAGATCCAGTAACTGTTGTTAAGGATTTGTGGGCTTTCACTAATGGTGCTAGACCCTCTATTAAGTTAACTCCATACTTCAATAATATTGGTTTTTATTCTGAATTATTGAAGTGCTGGAATAATCAAGCCAACAAATTTCATTACGGGAAATGTTTACTCTATGGTGAAATCCTTACCTCTACTAATTCTCTTTTGGAACAGAATACTAACATCCTTCGTTGCTTGCCAACTGGCTTCACGGCTATTGGTACCACTCAAATCTCAGGTAGGGGTAGAGGCGGTAACGTTTGGGTATCTCCAATGGGGACATTAGCAGTTTCAATTGTATCAAGAATGTCATCTAACTCATTTGCACCAATTGTTTTTTCCCAGTATGTGACAGCATTGGCCATGGTTGATGCTGTTAAGAATTATGGGGAAAATGAAAACTCAGAGGCATATTCGGAAATGCCAATAAGATTAAAATGGCCAAATGATATTTATTTGATGAAACCAGAGTATATCAAATGTAAGTTATTTGAAGATTTATCAGGTAATCAAGTCAGGAAATACGTTTCTGAAATAGACCCAATTTATACCAAGATTGGTGGGATTTTAGTTAGCACCGTCATTCAAGAAAAGCAATACGTAATGGTAATTGGTACAGGTATAAATGTCTCTAATGCTGATCCAACGGCTAGTTTGAACTCTGCGTTAGCAGAAATTAACAAATTGAGAATTTCTAGAGGTAAACAGCCGTTGGAAAATTATTCCATCGAAAAATTAGCGGCTAAATTCGTTCACTACATGGAGGTGTACTTAAATACATTTGAAAAACAAGGGTTCCAGCCATTGCAAGCCAAATATTACAAATATTGGTTACATACGGATCAAATTGTTATTTTAGGATCCATGCTGAATACAAAAGCTAAAATTAGAGGTATTACTGAAAATAATGGATTTCTTAAAGTTGAAGAGGTCAATAGACAAAATGCTCCAACTGGTAATTTTTTTGAACTTCAGCCTGATGGTAATTCATTCAATATGTTTAAGGGTTTGATTACGAAGAAGGCATAACTCTTAAGTAACAGATGTTTTTGTATAATAAAAGACAAATAAAATAATTCCAAACTACTTTTCTAAGAAATATTGCAATAGAGTTGATGTTGGAATTTAACTTTTAAAATACGCGTGCGCTAAGAAATTTCGGATGTTTATGATTCAAATTCACACTCATCTCATCTTTAATAATAAAATAAATAAAAAAAAAACTTGTATATTATAAATTTTTCATAATATGTATGAAAGCTTTATTGTTTAATTCAGTAATTATAATTTATTTGATAGACAATTATTTCCATATATTCGAATAATAAAATGTCGAAAAAGAATAGCAACAAAGAGAAAAAGAAAACATTTGTCAATAAAAGAAAAGAAAACTTGGCAAAGGAAAAACAGCATATTGCAGTTTTAGAAGAGAGAATTAAAAATCTTGAAACAACAGCAACTTCCACTGCAGAAAATGAAGTCTCACAATTCAAGCAATTACCTATCTCTGAAGGAACTATGAGAGGTCTTAAAGAGGCTAATTTCATCTCAATGACTGACATTCAAAGAAAAACTATTCCATTGGCATTGCAAGGTAAGGATATTTTAGGAGCAGCAAGAACAGGTTCAGGAAAAACGTTATCATTTTTAATTCCATTAATAGAGAAACTTTATAGACAATCATGGAATGAGTTTGATGGACTTGGTGCTTTGATTATTTCACCTACTAGAGAATTAGCTATGCAGATTTATGAAGTTTTAGTGAAGATTGGAAGATATAACTCTTTTTCTGCAGGTTTAATTATTGGTGGAAAAGATGTAAAATTTGAAAAGGAGCGTATAGCTAAAATGAATATTTTGATTGGAACACCAGGTAGAATTTTACAACATTTGGATCAAACTGCAGGTTTCGAAGTGTCAAACTTACAGACTTTGGTCCTTGATGAAGCTGATAGAATCTTAGATATGGGGTTTAAAAAATCTTTGGATAGTATATTAGAAAGCTTGCCTGTTACAAGACAAACATTATTATTCAGTGCAACTCAAACAAAATCTGTGACAGATTTGGCAAGATTATCATTAGTGGAACCAGCATACATAGACACAGAAGTCACTAATAACGAATTGAAAAAGCAAACCCCCGATAATTTGGATGAAAGCTACATCACAGTAGATTTGCAGGACAAACTTGATACATTGTGGAGTTTTATCAAGACTCATTTAAAAAGTAAAATCATTGTATTTTTCTCAAGCTCAAAAGAAGTACACTTTGTCTACGAAGCTTTCCGTAGGATGCAACCTGGTATTTCTTTATTGAAATTACATGGTAGACAAAAACAAACTTCTAGAATGGAGACTACTTATAAATTCAGTAAATCAAGTCAAGTATGTCTTCTTGCAACAGATATAGTTGCTAGGGGTTTAGATTTTCCATCTGTCGATTGGGTGGTTCAAGTAGATTGTCCAGAAGACGCAGACACATATATTCATAGAGTTGGAAGATCTGCAAGATTTGGTTCTAAGGGGAAATCTTTATTATTTTTAATACCCAATGAAGAAGACCCATTTTTGGAACTTTTGAAGTCAAAGAAAATTGAACCATTGAAATTAAATATCAAGCAATCCAAGAAACAATCAATTAAAGCAAACTTACAATCATTATGTTTCCAAGATTCAGAATTGAAATATTTGGGTCAAAAAGCATTCATTTCATACTTTAAGTCAGTTCATATCCAAAGTAATAAAGCTATCTTCGATATTAGTAAATTGCCTGCAGAAGAATATGCTAAGAGCTTGGGTTTACCAGGAGCTCCAAAGATTAAAATAAAGGGCGGCAATAAATCTAAAGAGTTGAAAAATACTTCTAGACAACTTTTGAATCTTTCCAAAGCGGATGAAAATGGGGATATAATTGATGATAAGAAGAAAATAACGAGAACAAAATATGACCGTATGTTCCAAAGGCAGAATCAAACTACTTTATCTGATCATTATTTGAAAACTATTGACGATAAGAAGAATGGGGATGATGATGATGACGATGACGATGAAAATGGAGGATTTATGTCTGTTAAAAGAACGGATCACGAGATTGATGAGAGTGAACTACCAGAGTTGATCGCGCCTGTATCGAACAGACAACTTAAGAAAGCAGTTTCGAGAAAAGCATCCTTAGCCAGTCATGGTAACCCAACAAAGTTTAAATTTGATGATGATGGTGTAGCTCATGCAATCTATGAATTGGAAGATGAGGAAGACTTTCATAAGCTTGGTGACGCTAAAGATCAAATTAAAAAATTCGTGGAGAAAGAAAGTAAAGATATGGAAGATCGTGATATGGATGATAAAGAAATTGCTAGAGCTAAAAGACAGGAAAAGAAAAGAAGAAGAAAAGAATTGGAAAGACAATTTTTGGAACAGAATCAATACAGTGATGATGATAATGATGTTTCTGATTATAATGATGATGAGAAAAATGTGAATTATGTTGCTGGAACTGGTGATATCAACGTAGATATTGCAAGCGATAGCGATGATGAGCCAGAACCTAAAAAGGCTAAGAAATGGTTCGAAAATGAAAATAATATTGGTAAGGCGGATGAGGATCATCATCATGTGATCGAATATGAAGAACCTCAAACTTTGGAAGATCTTGAAGCTTTGACTTCCAAGCTTATCAATAATTAATATAATAATTTACATTTAGTATATATTAACATATTATATGACCTAATTTATATATATTGTAGTTAAAGTAAATGAAAAGTCGAAGCAAAAATAAATAAATGAATTGAAATAAATAAAAACTAATGAAAATAAAAAAATAAAATTCCAATAATTTTTATAGTTGAAAATCTTACAAACAACACGCATATTTTGGCTTGTGCTTTATAAAATTAAGATGTTAATATTTGAAACTTATAATTGGATCGTAGATGTATCATTGTACACCAGATCAATCGAATCGATCATCATAGTATGATCGTTATCTCCATCTACCCCAGATGAAGCATTGGGTCCAGAAACAGTGTTACTTAAGATAACAGCTTGCTCAATACCATCAATTAATTCATCAATACTTTCAAATTTCAAATCACATGAAATACTAATCAATTTCCTGTAATTATTAAAACGATGACTAATTGTATGGTTCACACATGTCTCCATAAATTGAGAAACTTTCATTGATCTACGTTTCTGAAATTTTGAAAGTTCAACAATCAACTTTACTTTCTCCCTTAGAACTGAATAATCATCCTTTTCAACTGTCTCAGGTGCTTGATTAATCTTTTGTTCCGCTCTAATGACAAAATCAGCAACCGATTTCGCTTGTGATCTGTCAACTAACTTTTTAAAAATTTCATCTTTTTGGAAGAAATTATGCTCCAAATTGATCATTTTTTTCAATAATTCTTCATTCAACACTTTCAGGAAATCGGTAGAATTAGAATTCAACAAAGCTTCAAGCTTCTTTAGGATCTGACGATCCTGTTCATTATTAATATCTGCTTGATACTCCATTTCTTCTTTTTCTTCTTCTTCCTCATCATCATCTTCTTCGTTGATAGTATCATCTGAGTCAGTTGAATCTTTACCCATTATTAATAGCAGCTGTTGTGTATCTTTCGGCTCCCCTTTTTTTTTATTTGTGGAAGATATTACAAAATCACTAAATATAAAATTGAGCTTATTTCTAATTTGATCCTGAACTAACTGTAAATCAGCAATTTTCTTGTTGTTTTTCTCTATGGCTTCTTTGGTTTTCTCATCCCAGGATTGGAAATCATGCAGAAGTGAGTATTCCAACTTGTTAAAAAACTCATTGTAAATTGTTTTGAAACTTGCTAAATTTATTACTCCGTCCTCATTCGCTATAGGAACTTGATATACTTCATCCTTATTTGTGGCATCAGTACTGTCCATATTCATATTGTATAACTTTTTAATAGGAATAGAAGAGGTTAGCGTAGTGCCAATATTTGGCGTAAGAATAGTTGCTGGTTTAGAAACACCTGTATGTTGTTCCAGCGTAATATTAGTATCATCGGCAATCATCATCGCCCCGGCAGAATCATCAAACATGTATTGTGAATTAGTATTATGATTTGCGACAATCTGTGGAAATGAGTGAAACTCATTACTTTGACCTACTTGTACCAATGGGTTAACAATATTACTTTGATTGTGGGAATATGGACCCTTCATGCCGGACAAAGTTAATGGGTGGCTGCCCATAGAATCATGGGCATGGTAACTTGATTCATCAAACATCATCAGCAGCAGTAAACCATTATTATCAGCAAGTAAGGTTTGACCATTCAATGCTTTCAACATATTCAATGGAATATCGCCATTCAAGTTCATCAAGGATATATCAGCACCATGGCTTAAAAGTTGTTTTATCAATGGTCCACATTTAGAGCGTATGGCTAAATGAAGAGGAGTATTACCCTGATTATCTCTATGATTAATGATCATTTTCATAAATGAGTCCTTTTCATTATCTATGGATATGTCAAGATTATTGCTATTTTGAGATGAAGGAGATATTGGGGTGGCATTACTATGATTCTGAGTATTGTTTAATAATTGAAAGTTTGAGGAAGCTGCAGATGACATTGAGGAAGATGATGATGATGAATTAGAAGCCACATGAATAAACTTATTATCCTGATCTTGAGATTGATTAGCATTGTTTAAGTTCATTGCCAATATTTTTTCTTTTTTCAATTTTAGCATTTGTTTGTTGCAATAATCATTTTGAAATTTTAATTCATTGAGGACAGTATCGAAGTAGTATAGAATTGATGCTTCTCTGTCTTTTTTCTCCGCAAACTGGCATAAATAATGTAAAATTATTCTATTATTACTATCAGGAACAAATAATGCCGACTTTAAAAAGTCAACCATTTTATTAAAAACTTTCTTTTTGTAACAATTATTAAAAGTAACAGATCTGCATAAAGGATTCAACCCTAATGAGTTTTCAACTAATGGGCTAGCTTTAACCTTATCAGATATCAAGATTTGCACTAGCTTAATGTTCCCCATAGCAGCAGCCCAATGAAGTGTAGAATGGCCTTCAGAATCAATTGGGCTATTGATCTGAAAGTGATTGTTCTTATTAGATATATCAAATTTTAAAATAAATTTTGGGATATTATTCTCATTACCTTTTCTAAAATATTCAATCAATTGCTTATTATAATTGAAAACATTCTCATTTTTATGTTGCTGGTCCACTTTTGCTTGTTTTTGCTGAAGGTCTTCAGATTTTTCAGTATTGTTCAGACTTTCATTAATAGTGGCATTCTTTGGCTTTCTACCTCTTTTTTTCTTTGCAGGCTTCGACACATCTACGTGAAAAATAGAAGTCTGGCCAGCTAAGAAAGAAGATGTATTTTTTGAATTCAATGGAGACTTAGTGTGGATATCAGAAGATGTATCATGATTATGATTGATATTGAATGTATTGCTATTTGCGGGCGTTGTCATATGCATAATACCATTTCCACTACTAAGCTGCAAGTTGGGAGTTGAGCTTGATAATTTCACGTTCAAATTACTAATGTTACCAGAAGTATTCGTAACGCCAGTTGGCATAGGTGTCAACAATGAGCTATTCATTGATGTCGGTGGTTGAGCCATAGGTGTAATGATAGAGGAGTTGTTTCTAGTGCTGGTGGTACTATTTGCTATATTTACAGTAGCTAGAGGGGTTATATGGTTTGTGTTTGTTAGAAACTTATTATTCAAATGAACTGCCGATACGGGTGTTGATGGATTAGGCGTTGTATTTGGATCTAGTTGCAAGCCTTGAAAAGTTAGTATCTGTGGTGATATAGTAGTTGTAGGTGTTGAGTTTGATAATTTATTGGTGAAGTTAGATAAACAGAAACTTGATGTCGTTGGAGTGGAAGTAGAAGCATTGTTAGTGGAAATTGGGGTGTTTGCCGATACTGGAGGCATTGACAAGTAATGTGGTTGTGGCGGATGCTGGAGAACTAATGACTTTTGATGCTGCTGCAGTTGTTGTTGGTATTGTTTGAATTGGAGAGTATTCATTGGAGTCGGAGAAATTGGGGAAGCTGGGACTTGATGATGAGCTACATTTCCTAATTTTAATTTTGTCAATGAAGAGGTAGATGAAGTTCTTGAGATTTTACTATTGTTAGTATTAGCACCGTTACCATTTTTCACTTTTTTAAAAGAATTGGTATTCGAAGAGGGCAATGATTGATTTGCTTTCTTTCTTTTGCTTGGAGTGGTTGTCTGTCTTTGAGATAAGACATGCAATTTATCTTTTAACTTATCTTTATCAAAATATAGAATTAATTGCAAATTTTTAAGTTTAGTGGCGGATTCTATTGACAGAAATAAATTATGTTTCTTGGCCATCTTTCTAGCTATATCCAAAGGCACCCAAGTACCTTGAACACTTCCATTACCGCCTTGAAGTTTCTCATGCTCTTCTATCTGTATTTCCTTCTCCAAAATTCTTGTTCGTTTGGACTTTGGGAACTCAGCAGCTTTAAGGATCTGTGTAGAATTCACCCAATCATCTTTGCATCTTCGCATCAAATTTTGGCCGTTGACACTTGTTTCATAAACTTCTACTTTTGTGTAAAGTTTGATATATAAAGGAGGTAACTGTTTCAAACGTCCGGATCCACTAGTCGAAAGCAGTGTGGATGCATTTTTGATATCGAAATTAACTATTGAATCTTCAAACATACACATAGTGTTCCTGGTCAATATGGAGTTATAGTCATCATCATCAAGAGAACTGTCAACAGTTCGTACCATGGAGTCCTGCGTATTTTCAACTGTACTCATCCTGAAAAGAAAGCTGCAACCCCAAAAATGAATTAATAGCTAAATGACCTGGGAGTGGGAGGTACAAGTATCAATAAACAAATAACGAGCGAAAAGGGCAAATGAATAATAGAAATAATGACAACTTTCTCTCAATCAAGACAAAACCAGTCAACCAATTGTTCACTTATAGCTTGAGCCAGACCAGGGATATGAATATATCAAATAATGGCGGTGAGTCGTGGTGTTAATTCAAATAGCTCTTATCGTAATGGGGGTGGCTCCTTTTCTTGCTTGCGTGACAGGTTTTCTTTGAAAATTATATGTTTAAGACGGATGAATTATAAGATTCCAAAAATGAATGTTCCCAGATATTCATCAATTGTTTCAAGAATTTAATCTGATCTAATACGCGCCTGTTTTCAGAATATTTGTATGATGTGAAATATGACTTTCTACAAATTTCCAGTATTTAGTGGATCTGGATCAGAAGTTAAAATAGCACTTTTGTAAATATTCAACCCTGTTTTACTGACTTATTTTATTCTCTCAGAAACTTTTTTTGTTTTCTGTTCGTGTGGTTTTTCCGTTCCTTTTTTTTCTTTACTTTTTTTGTCCATGAAAAAATGTCCTATTTTTTTCTGATTTCGTGGCAGGTTCCTGGGGGCCGTCATTATCAAGCTTGTTAAAGTCAATCCTTTAAATGTGCTAGTTCGTTATAAAAATACGGTAATTATGATATCCAATCAATTCAGTAATAGTGATAGGGATAGCTGTTTGCTTAGATAAGCTTGATATAGAATATGGTTTGATTCTCTGAAAATTGTAACTTAAGAAGCGTAATTTTGTAAATTCTATGTATTTTTAAATTAGCTGAGTGAGGAAAGATGTAGTTTTGCTTGCAAACTTTAATAGCACGTTTTCCTGACTGCATCTCACTAAAAACAAAATTGGTACTAAATAGTAACGATTCTTCTTTGATTCATATCTAATCCGATCAATTACATAGTGGATTATGATGTTACATTAAACATTCTATAAGGTACTAGAGTAATTTGGCAATAAAAGGTTCTTTCGATGCGTGCACTGTTTGAAACTCATTTAAACAAGGATCTGTAGATACTGCTTGCTTTATTAGCCTTGCTTAAAATAACATAAAATTCTAAGTAACCTCTACTGATAACTAATAATCGCTGGTAACAATTTCATTTTATGAAATCTTTGTTCTTGAGTTTTACTTCTTCACTTTTCAAGCTCAATCCATTTTTGCACTTTTTGATATGTAATATACTTAATTTTAATCGAGGTAACAAAAAATATTTCATGTAATACTATGATGCACCAGATCTTTGGTTTCAAAAACAAGAAATCTAAAACATGTACCATTGAAAGAACTTGATACTTACTGCGATCTAACTAAATTCCTTAAGCACTATAAAGGTTTTATTATTATATCATATATGCTCTTGAATATCAGTCAACCATGAAATTTTGCAAGTGTTGCTAAATCCATATAAAGACATGTTCCAAAAGGTAAGTACTATCATTGTACTACAGTTATCAGTTTATGTAAAGTTAAAAATCCCCATTCAAGTTTTGAATGAAATTTACTTTTCATTTCCGCTTGAAATTACGAGAGATATCCTTAACTTCAGCATTAGATCAGGCTTTAAAGCAACATTATAGAGCTATTTTTCAACTTGATGCTAACAGTTCTCCTTGCTGCAGTAAACACCGATTGGTCTATCATTGCATCTTCAATAAAAGGAACTTTTATGTACCTCTAATGAATTTAGAAAAATAGGAAAGCCAAAAAAAAATTTGTAATAAACGTTTGGTGAATACAGTTATAAAGTCTGAAGACAGTTTATGATTTAAAAAATACCTTGAGAACAGATTAAAGAAGTCTAAGCTCAACATTCATGGTTTTTTGTTGTTTTTAAACTTTTTAGGGATTTTGAAGCTGCTCCTTTTGGTGGTTCTTAGGGTTATATATTAATGCTATCTATATATTACTACTATTATATATTTGCAAAGTGAAATCAAATATGTAAGTTACGGAATTAAATATGTAAATCACGGCCCTCAATACTGACACCTGTTTTCTTAGCATTGACTTTCTTACTATTATTCAACATTTTTCTACTAAGTCTTTTGTATTGGTCATCCTTAGTCAAACTGGAACCAACACCAGCAGCCTGTAATCTACTCCCAGCACTATCAGAAACTCTACCCGTCAAGCTGACTTTAGGAGCAACTCTATAAGCGGTTGTTCTAGCAGCTGGGGCGGCAGCTCTCTTTCTTCTTTCTGCTACCTCTTCATAGAAAGTCTTTTCAACAGGTTGGTCATCTTGCTTCTTCTTCTTTTGTCTCTTCATTGTTAAAAGTTTTGATACATCAAATTCCGCTTGCTCCACAAATTTGTCTTGATAATTATCAGATAAATTCAAAATAGGTCTTGTCCAATTTCCAACCAATTTATCAGCTATTCTTTTTAACGCTGGTTCGACTCTTTTTGATTTTTGATAAAATAAAATTACTTTACCTATTCCTGATTCTCTAAGATGAATTGTTTTAATGGGTAACTCTAATAATGAATTTAATAAAACTTTCTGAATCTCGTAAGCTGGTAATGATCCATCGGGTAATGGCTCCAACCAAAGACGTACAGACTCTAATAAATTATTATCTAATACTGAATCTGCCAAATTCTTACGCATCAATACTTCGCTGACTCTAGATAAGAGTCTCAACTTGTTGGTAGCTAAACCTTTTCTTTGTTCAATATTATTGGCATCTTCATATGCCGCATTCTCCATTTCCTTTTTCAATTCTTGAATGTGCGAATCCTGCATTTTTTCTAGATCTATATCATCTGCATCTGTTTTCCTCTTTCTTCTTCTACCAGATGAGCTTCTTCCAGTCTTTAACGCATCATCTAATTTCTGTTCAAGTAGTGCTCTTTTTTCATGTCTTTCTAATTCAGCATGTTCATCAATTGTACGTGATTCCCTTGGTTGCTGCTCTTTAACAGCTTCTCCTTTTCTGTGTCGGTTCATGTTGAAGATTGCTTCATCATCATCTTCCTCTTCAATTTCATCTAAGTCATCATCATCGTATTCATCATCATTGCCTTTGTTCTCTTGAATTTGATCTTCTTCTTCTGTTTCTGGTTGTTGTTTTTTTTCTGGTTTCTCCACAGGTTGGTCAGCCACAACTTGCTCTTTCTGTATTATCTGCTCGCTATCACTGGAATGGTCCATCTTTGAAAAAAAAAATCCTTATTATATATTCTATCTTAGAAATATAGTTTTATCTCAACTAAGTTTTATAGAAAAAAATTAATATCTATTTATTCTTATAATGAATGACATGCTTGATTAATCCTAAATATTTCAAACGTTGTTCTTCTTTTCACGAAAGAAAAAGTAACTAAACATGAAAAAAATTTTATAACGGTGATTTTAATTAGGAAACACATGCCGGGTAATACCAGTGTCAAATTCAAAATGATTCAACTTCAAGGCGAGTAAAGACAAATACTGGGATCTATATTTTTTATTTCATACTTCCTAAAGTAAAAGCAAAATTCAATCTTTAGAACAGTTCATTAATGCATGATTTGAATTAAAAGAAGTAAAGTAGAGTAAAAAATAAATAAATGCAACCTAATATTTGACGTCTATATATATATATATCTGTGTATATACATTCAATATTTCTAAATGTGCTCTTCCCAGTTCTCTTCTGTGACAGCGCCACTGTCTACTTTATTCAACATTTGGATCCTTTTAAATGCTTGTTTACCACCTAATTCATTCACAAGGTTCTTCATTTGTTGTTTGATCTCATCGTCAGCATTTTCATCAGAGTACAATACGCTGTCGCCGTTAGCAAGTGCATAAACAGTGTTGACTATGTATTGGGTGATACTTTCATTTAACCCATGGCCCTCTTCATCGATGCTCAAAGGCAAGTCATAAATGTTTTGTAATCTAGTCTCCTTGTCTTCATTACATTGTTTATTTCCTTGTATATCATATTGCAATGCTTTTGCAGCTAAATAATTACTGAATGCTTCCAAATAGAATGGTTCCAACAAATCATCGGTGATATCATGAATGTTGCTCGAAATAGTAGCACCCAAATCGAAAAGACCAACTTCTATGCAAAATTTGGCCAATGTTAACAATGGCTGGATTAATTCGATGTATTCTAAGTTAATGTCTTCAGGTTTTTCTTCTGTACTATTTTTTATATCAGCAGAATCTTCTAATCTTTGCTTCTTTTCACTAAATAATTCCCAAGATTTCATCAAGTTTTGTTTAGCTTCTTCGGCCTTTTGTTGGGAGATTTGAATAGATGCTAATAACGAATAAGTCTCTGGATTTCTTTCATCCAAAGAGAGGGCCTCTTGAACCAAAGCCTCACACTGACTTTCGGCTTCAGGTTCCATACAAAGATCCGTCATCCAAATTTCAATTTCACTAAAAACTCCCTTGATTATCTTTTTCAAATTCTCAGCAGAAAATGACTTGTCTTTACTATGATTTGGATTTTTTCCCTTTCTTACTAAAATATCAATACCTTTTTGAATTAGCTGTAAACCATTTTTACCTCCGATAATCTGTCCTAAGGTGAAAAATGGATCAACCGATGTTTCGCCGTTTGGATCCAATTCAATACTTCTACTATAAATGTTGTATGCTTCTTCCATTTGACTATTCTCCAACAAGGTCTCTCCCAATATGTTCAAGTACTCGCAATTTTTAGTATACTGTTCATTCTCGGAATACTGAGATAATAATTTTAAGGCATCCTCTACATCACCATTATTCAAAAGCTGTTTAGTTTCAAATAATAATTTCTCTAGTTCACCACTGGAAGGCATTTTTGGTTTTAGATTTTCGATTTTTCAAGAAAATTTAGGTTTCTAATCGATTCAATAATTTTTTCGTCGTTAAATAAATTACAATTGAGTTAAAATGGTATTTATCAATTGAAACTACCAGCTGATTGAAAAAGAAAACTTTTCTAGTTTTTTTGTGTTTTTTCGTTTTTTTTTCTGCTCATCTCTCAACATGCAGAAAACTCGACTACAAACCAGAGATAATAATACAAGCAAAGATTCCGATAATAATCAATAGGAATATTATCTTAAAACTACTGCAAATAAACAAAATGTATTATTTTTTGGTATTTCGAGCTTATATGGTTAATTTCTTACAATTTAGTACAAAACTCACCTATTTTGATAGAATATATATTTAGAATCGGCCGTGGGCGCTTAGTTCTGCAACCAACGCTAACAAATTTGGTTTCATGATTTTAGGGTATTTGGCTTTAATTTTCTGTAGATCAATTTTAATTTTAACACCTTTTCATATTGCTGCAAGTCTTTATTAACCAAATCATCTGTCAAAATATAGTTTTTGTTGTCTTAAATATCTCAAATACTTCATCTTTGCTAATATTTATATTCATGCAGTGCTTCCAATGAAAGATATTCGTGAAAGACTCAGAGATGCAATTATTGAGGGCCAGTCAGTAATCGTGAAACGAATTCTCCGAAGATTCCCCAATCATTTACAAAATGTTGATCCCACAAATGGCTGGTCATCCTTGCATTATGCAGGCTATTATGGTCATTACATTATCTGTGTTCATTTGGTCAGTTTAGGCCATGATAAATTTGAAATATCGTTGAATTTTGAAAATAATTCACCTCTTCATACTACTGTCCTTAGCGGTAACCATCAGACCTTGCTAATGATTCTTCAATCTTTTCCACAGTGTATCAACATGAAAGGTGATCGGTTGCGTTGCCCTCTTCATATTGCTGCTATGATGAATTACAATAATTGCGTGGACTTGCTTATTGACAAGGGTGCAAATGTTAATGTCGTAGATGCTGACGGAAATACTCCCTTACATTTAGCGATGATGTATGCAAGCAAAGAAAGCATTCATTCTTTATTGAAGAATGATGCATACTTTGACATTAGAAATATTGATGGGTGGCTTCCTGTAGAGATTTCAAAAGATGTGCATACGAGAGAATGGTTCAATACAATAAAGAAAGAGATCATGTTGGATAAAAGTCTTAAATTGAAACAGAACAATACATCTTGTAACAATATCAACAATGCTAATGCAAACTTGGAATTTAGGCAACCTATATCAAATAAGGGTATTTCTTCCACACCATCTTCACCAAATTCCTCTTCTAATTCCTTCAATAATGATTCACTTTCTTTAGGCCCCCCAGATCCTTCTTTCGATTTGAAAAATATCTTGTCACCTACTTTTCCAGATTCTATACCTCCTGCAAAAGACAATCCTTCTCAGCTACGTCAAAGAAGTTTCAGTTTCAACAAGAAAGCTCCAAGACCATATCAAAAGTCAATCTTTATTGATACTTCTATGAATTCGGGAAACAGTTTCACAAACACAACGCATGCACTCACACCCACTAGCAATTCTAATAACAGCACTTTGAACAATATTTCCTCTTCAACTCCAAATAGTAATAATGTAGAAAAACTCGTAATAAGGAGTACACCAAATACACCTATATCAATCAATACGCCTACGTTAAAGAGCAGTTTTGGAAAAAGTAACAATAGATTGCATTCTAATTCCTTAGATTCTACTGCATCATCAAATATAGAAACACTGAGGATTATTGAGACACCTCCATCTGAAAATAGGCACAGAAGCAATACTTCCAACGCATCAATTATGCTAACACATTCACATAGTTATACCAACAATACTATTCTGGTAGGTAACACTAATGCAACCAATCAACTTGATCTCTACGCATCTGGATCTCCTGTCACCCCAACGTCTCCTATATCGCAAGTTATTATTAAGCCGACAGGTAAAGCGCAGCAGCTCATTAATAATCTCAATAGTTCCAGTAGTAAGAATCTACAGAATATGATCAATGGAAGATATAGATCGAATACTGTGATGTCTTACAATAGCATAATATCGGGAGAAAGTCTCGACACAAACTACAGTACTGGAAATAGCAATAACAATAATATTATAGAGAGTAAAAATCTGTCAAGTCCCTATATTCCAATTTCATCACAAATAAATTTCACATCAATGAAACAGCGCAACGAAAGCCCCGTTAAAAAACAAAATTCCATAAAATCAGGTACTAGCCTTAAATCTATTTCGAGCAGCAAGAACATGAGCTATAAATCGCTTGCTTCAATAGCCACGTCTTTAAATAAACCTAATGATACTATCGATAGCACGAAACCCGCATCTTCTCCTTTTAAAATTAATGATACAAATATCAATAGACACAGCCTAGGCAATTTCAGTGAAGGCAATTACAACCATGATACGTCTGATGAAGATAACGATAGTGGTACTGATATTAACTCTAGCGATGATGAAGATTATCATAACGATTAATAGATAGAAAGCATAATAATATAAATAAACTACCTTTCCTTTTTTTTCTGACTAATATTTGAGCGTAGGATAACCATATTTTGGTAGTATATATTTCGTAAACAAAAGATACACAATTGTCATACTGAAAGATCTGTTGCGATATTTTTGACTTAGTGTCATTTGAAATTTCATGTTGAATTTTCGTCTCCAATATTTTCACTTAGAAAAAAACTTATTTTTTTTCCTCTCTCTCAGTGCGGTTTCACAAGGGAGGAAAAAATCAAGAAAGGAAAGAAAAGAAAAAAAAAGGTTGGTATATATTATCAGCTTAACTATCTCTACTTATTTTCGAGATACCCTCATCCTAACAACGATATCGTGTTCTTTTTGTGGTATTGAGGAGATCTGACTAAGTTAAAGGAATTTTTGGATTTCTGACAGCTTACTATATAGGAATATTTGATACATATTTATTTATCTAAAGCAAAATATAAAATTAAAACATTATTCAAATCAGGATAGAAATGTCACGAATTAGATTACAAGTGGTAATTGTTCCACTGATTTATGAACCTTCACCGTTAGGAGGGATTATGGCTAACAGTAGTACTATCTTGAATCAGTCAATGTTGAACAGTGGTGAATCTAGATCTAGTAATGGTGCGTCACATACTACAAGCAACAGCGTGAATTCCTCTATGGCATATGCAGCTCATCCTTTAATGTCGTCATCAGCAATCTTCAATTCAATTTATAGAAAGTTCTTATTAATTGCCGATAAGGATTCGACATTACGTGTCATATGCGATCAAATTGTGGAAAAGTTTTTTAAGCTTTATCCAGGCGATACTCTTCTCGAAATTAACAGATTACAAGATGGAAGTAATGATTTGGATTTGGATCCCGAATATCTTGTAGGGGATGTGTTTGACGCTAATATTAAGGATAATATTATCAAGGTCATAATTAACAATGATTTACGTCCGATTGATCAACAGACATTCCCTTCTTTCTCAACGTCATTGCTTAATGACGTATCTGCAGATGATTCAAGCATGTCAAAGAGAAAAATCAGCGAAAATTCAACTATATCCTCCAGTGATATCTCAATGTTCAAACGATTAAAGATTTCTAATACTATTTGGTCAAGAACTGCCCAAAAACCTTCTTCTCCTTCTTTAGCAAGCGGTAGACCTTTGTTGCAAAACATTTTATCTTCATCGGTTAACAATACTGCTGCAAATATTATTCAGCAGAATGGAGATGTTCAAAGTACACCATTGCAGAATAATGGAAAGTCAGTAACTTTAGATATACCTCGTAAAAGAGGACATCATCCGTTATCAAATGATACCGCTAATATCACATTGACACCGCCAAGTGGAAGATCAGGTATTATAATGAGTCCTAACAAATCATTGAGGCAACTTCCTGATGACCATGATGATGATGATGATGATTATGAAATGGTTAATGTTACAACAATTATTCATTCGCCTTCTAGTAAAAGAATCACATCGGGTATGTTACAAATTCCTACAAAATCTTCCAATGATGATGAATACTTGAAATCCAAAGAAGATGAAAATGTAGTTGACTCTCAAAATGAGAACTTAAAGAAGGATGAATTCATCGTGAAGAAAAAGGAAGAAGAACAAAGAATACTGAAAAAGGAAATTATGAAAATGTTTAAAAAGGGTATGAGGGCTCCGAGCAATTCATCGGCGACACACAGAAATCCTACGAATAAATCCAAAAATAAATTGGCTTCTAAACCTCAATCTCCACCATTTGCTCGTACTACTCGTTTGGCAGCTGCAATATCACAAAAGAAAACATCAGCTATGATTTCCAAAGGCTTGAAGTATACTAGTACAGATGATTTACATCGTGAAGTTATAAGCATGAATCTGTTCAGTGACAGCGAAAAAGATGATGATGAAAATGAAAATGAAAATGAAAATAAAGATGTAAGAAAACAATTAATTCCCGACGATAAGTCCCAGAATGGTAACATAACTAATTCCAGTAACTTACAAGAGACCCAACTACTCGAAAATGAGCAGCAAAACCAAATAACTTCGCTTCATGAACTTAAATCAAATGAAGTAGAAGCTAAATCAAAAGCAGTAGATGCAAAACAACCTAGAGCAAAGCAAAATAAAAAAATAGAACCGAACCAAGCTAAACTGCCAAAAAACATTGGCTTAATCAATGATAGTAGCGTGAGCAAGGAATCCTTATTAGAAAGTATTAATAGAACGCAGGAGAATATCAAGAACTTGATTGGTGCTAATAGCACATTAGTTCAGGTACCATCAAATGTTGTCTTGCATGGGAATTTCCATAAAGGTGGTGATGACATTAGTATGACAACCGATAAAAATTCTTTAGCAGTAACAATCAAAATGAATCAATTGGCATCTCAAAATCCTATGTTGGATAAAACTCTTCTGCCTCGCGAAACTAAAAAGTTGCCTATTAGTAAAAAGAAAACGCCAACCCCAACCCCAACCCAGGTCTCTTCTTCATCGAAAACAAAGAAATCTGGGGTTAAACATTCTCTTCCGGGAACTGCAAATAAGATTATTCCTTCTTCAACCCCTTCTGGCATGAAGATCATAGATAAAGTATCGCGTTCAACAAAGACCCTTGCCCAAGCTGGGCAGGCTCAAAAAGTTCAGGCTATTGGTAAAGCAGTCAAGAATGACTCAGTGCGTGCTATTTCCAAAAAAGCGTCCGGAACAGCTTCTTCTCCCTCCAGAATTAGGAAACCATCCGAAAATGCTTTGGCTAAAAAAGGTAATTCGGCATCTATTGAGAAACCTAGTCAAACTGATGCTGACCCAGATAAAAATAAAGATAAATCTTCCATTGTTTCGGCAATTGCTGAAAAGGCACTGGTAGCTGCTACCGCAAGTTCTGGCGCAAAGCTTTCAGAAAAAAATTGCAAGGAATCAGCAGATACTGGAGTACGCTTATCAGACAACAATACTGTAAGCAGTAGAACAAGGAGAAAGTCAATTATAGAATTATCTTCCAGTCAAGAGTCGCTAGACTCAAAAAATAATTCAACCTTAACTACTGAGTCGGGTATCAATTCTAACAGAGATGCTCGTATTACATCCTCTGGAGCACAGGATGATGATATCAATAACGGTTCAACTGAAATGAAGAATCCTAACAATAACCTGGTAATTAATAACATGCCAAATAATGATATTGAAATGAAGAGCACAACAGATATAGAGGCAACTACTGATTCATCTTCAAGCAACGAATCTTCTTCTGATAATGAGTTCTCTTCCGATGATTCTGACAATTCTTCTGGCAGTAATTCTGAACCCATTTCCCAAACACAGCCGAGCCTCTCAGAACATAAACCAATGAATAAGAAAAGTATTATAGCTTCAAAGAGGCCTGTTGAAAATTCTGATCATGAAATGGATATTGATTCACCAGAATCTTCTCCCGCAATTCTGGTCCCAATTCCAGCAAGATCTCAAACCACTAGGAAAAATATTTCTTCTAAGAAATCTACTTATGAAAGTTTGATCCCCAATGACTCAGAAGTGAAAAGCAAAAAAGATTCTAATAAGAATCCTGTCGGGTACTCCTTAAAGAACAGATTGACGTCTTTACTGTCCTTACAAAATAAAGGTATTCCTGGTGTCAAAGAGTTTAGTAAAGCTAATGTCAATAAATCCAAAGTAGAATCATCTGATGACTCAAGTGATGATGATTCAAGCGATGATAACCATTTTACTAATGGTAAAACTCCAGTACTGAAGAATGCCCCAGTTACAGGAAAGAAAGACATAGATAATAGCGACAGTGACAGTGACAGTAACAGTGACAGTGACAGTGACAGTAATAGTGATAGTGATAGCGATAGTGATAATAACGGAAAGCCTAACAAAAAAAAGACTCAAAGTAAAAGAAAGACAACCTTTATCAGTTCACTGCTGACCTCTAAATACAAAGCATCTAAACGAAGAAGAAACGAAGGTTTCAAATCCTTATTTTCTTGAGATAAATGTATATATAATGCAGTTTTTTTAATTTTTTTCTGTAAGATCGATTGGGTAAAACTATATATTTTACAAGTGTATATTTATATAAATTTACTATCTATTAACAGAATTGAAGTAATATTATTATGATTAGTAGGTGGAACGTGTAAAATGAAGTAATTATAACGTTAAATTAAACAAAATTAAAAAAAAATTTACTATATAAAAAAAAATTAGAAATATTAATATTAAGTGAGAAAAAAAAGCAGTAATAGTAAAAATTTTAGGGGGAAATAAAATAAAATATTGTGTTAAAGGACAGCCTCAAAAATGATGAACCTGATCGCGCGGTATTCTGTTCAGAATGATGAAAAAAATTATAATATAATAATGCTGTTTGAATTTTTCTCTTTGTCTATTCTCTGTTTTCATCTTTATCATTATCTACCTTTTCTTGTCCTTCTGTAATTTCTTCATTAGTATCAGGAATTTTATTCACAGTTTCATCCTCATTTGTCAAACATTCAACTTCTTCTGTAATTGGTGTACTATCTTTAACTTGCTCCACCAGATTATCTTTCTCGACGTCAGCAACTGGAGAATTTTCACCAGATTTCGAAACCAAAGCGTCCTCATCATCTTCATCCGCTATGGATTCATTGGTATTCGTTTCTTCCTCATTTTTATGATCTTTTTGTTGTTGCCTTTTCAAGCGCCTTTGTTGTCTTAGTTGTTGAGCAGCACTAATACCTTCACTACTCAGAGATACATCGCTATTAGTACGCAATGATTGTAATAAATAACGAGCACGATCGCTAATAACATTTTTATTAGACTCATTGCTGATACTTGTATTACCTTCTGTTGTGGAAGTTTCTTCGTTGTGACTTTCGTTGGTCACATCTCCCCCATCAACAGATACAAAACTAGCATCACGAGTAAAACTGGAGTTGGCCTCGTCAAAACTCGTATCTTCCTCATTCTTAATTTGATTATAAGAATCCTCTGAATTCAAAATCTCATCCAAATTATTTAATGAGAAAGAGTTCTTCTTAGCCTCCATTAGCTTCTTTCTAGCTAGAGCTTTTCTTTTAGCAGATGATGGTTCACCCTTATTGGCGCCAACTTGTTTCAATTTAGCCAACAAAGAATCCATGACAGCATCTGCACCCTTACCACTGGTGCCGCTGACATTACGGTTTCTCATCTGGGATCTCTTTTCTTCATTAGACTTCTCAATCAATAATTTTCTTTGTTCGTATACACGAAATTCTTCTTCTTTCTTTAAATTATCAGACTGAGCTTTCTTATAATCAGACATGAAATCTGCAAACTTCTTAAAAAATGAATTCTTAGCAAAATTATCATTCAGATTTTCACCGAAAAATTTCATCAATCTTGAGAAACCATTAACGATGATTTTATTTTGTTCAGTTAATAACTCAGCTTTACGTTTAGCTTCTGGTAATTTTGGTAAAACCACGGAGTAAATTTCATCCTTTGGATGGAATAAAGATGAGTCGCTCAAAGTTCCAATATCAATCAGACGTTCAACGTTGTAAATAGAAGAATAATACTCATTACAGTCAGATTCAACAACCTCAATGGACAAATTGGCAGCTTCATTCACACAACGTAACTCTTCCATAAAATTACCAAATTCTGGATAAACTTGACGAATAATTTTTTCAACATAATGAAGGAAAGTCATTGAGTTTTTGTCATCTTTCATGAAACTCAAACGCTGTAACGTGGATAATTTGAAACCTTTAGCTTGTTTACCACTATCGTTCATGTAATTACCAAACGCCAAGATGACCTTGAAAACATATCTAATATTATCAGAGTTGTTGATAGCTTCAACGGCCTCGTCTATCCGCTGTAGTTTGGATACTAATATGCTATAATCCTTTTCAAAATTAGTTATCACAATAAGAGCACGAGCACGAGCAGGCCAATAGTGCTGCAAGTTGTAGATTAACTCCAAATAGATACGATCAGCACGTTCCAATTCTGATGGATCTTTTTCTGGCTTTTTAACTTCTTGGCCTTCTTCCTGAAGAGTCCAATCAGTAGAGTAAGGTTCCAAGTTTCTCGCTAATGTATTTGGAATTTCAATAAAATCCCTTCTAGCTAAAAATTCTAAAACATTACTGCTATTAAGAACAGATTCATCACAACTCAATATCTTCAAAATAGTGTCTTCATCAGACAAATTAGAAAAGTTATGTAAATTAATACCAAAATGCTGATTCATATCTCTTGGCAAGAAAGTGACCTTAGCTACCTCGCCCGGTTTCTTCGTAGCAATCTTCTTGATCTCCTTTGCAGCAAACATATCTTCCATTTCTGAGAATACACCCTTATTAAATAAATCATTAGCAAAAGTCTCACCTGAATCATCATCCCAAACACTATCTTCAGTGTTGTCCAACTTATCCCAGTGCAACTGTTTCAACTTACGTTTAGGACGTGGGTAGTTGAGGAAGGCATCATTACCTGCTGCAGTAGCAAAAATAGACATTCTCTTATTATTTGAGCCGCCTGGCGAGAGAAGAGAAGGTAATGGTGGTGGGGGAGGAGAAGTTGGTGATAACATTGGAGGTAATGGTGGTGGAGGTGGTGACATGTCTCCCAATGGTGGTGGTGACATATCCCCCAATGGAGGCGCAGGCGTTTCGATCGATTTTGCTGCTTCAACCTTGATATGCAAATCAGGAGGTAGAGGTGAAGAAAAACCTGAAGGAGAGGAAGCATTAAGATCACTAGGGGATTTTAGCATCTCTGGCATTGGTGGAGGTACAGGCGGCGCTGGAGAAGAGATAGTTGATAATTCGGATTGCTCAGGCAATTTAATTTTTATTTCACCATCATTTCTATCTTTCTTATCAGTTTCAGAACTGGCTGGTACTTCATTTGATGATTTTGTGTTTATGATACCATTTTGCTTCTTAATAATTTCTTCCAAGACTGGACTGAAAGCTGCAGATTGTTTCCTATCTTGAACTAATGAAATACCTGTACCAATTATGGAAGAGCTAGATGTATCAGCTTCGGGAACAATTTTCTTACCACCAAGATATTTCTGTTCAATTCTATTGAAAGATTCTTTATTAGCTAATTCTTTTTCTTTTTCTGATATTTCTTGCAATTTAGAGCCTAGTTCTTGTTTCATTTCTTCCACTTCCAATAATTTTTCACGTAATTGGGACAAATATATGTTTGTGTCATCATTATTACTATCTGCCATATCAGCAAACTCGGGAATCGAAAAATCTTTATTTAATTCTGCAAATCCTGCTTTCAACTTATTTAATCTTTCATCTTGATAGCTTCTTAATTGATTCATGAATTCTTCTCTTTCTTTATCTGTGTTAAACTTAACAATATCATTAGATTCAGATTGTAAAGAATCAAGTTGGGAACGATAAGATTTTAATTTCTTCAAATCTTCTTCATATTTCTGTTGTTTTTTCTTTTCAAGAGCTTCCCTATCATCATCATTTCTAACAACTGGCAGGAAATTCTTGGGAGGTGGAGTGGGTGGTGGTGGTGATATTGGTTCTTTATTACTTTCAGCGATTGAAATTTTACGAGGATGATCCTCAAATTCGGTCATTTCTAATTCTCTAGCTTGTTTACCAAGATTGTCCATCTGATCTCTTAAACTTTGTAAACGGGAATTCGTTTCGACAGTTTTATTCCATTTTCTACTTTGTTGTTTATAATCATTTTTCTTCTGTATCAATTTCTTTTTGATATCTTCCAAGACAACTTCATTAGCAACAGATAATCTTTTATTCAAATTCTTGACTATGTTGGCATTATTGTTGATATTTCGGCTATCGTAAGAAGCCAGCACATTAACAGATTCAAAAGGAGATTTTGCAGCTGCTGCAGCCCTTTCTGCAGCAGCTTTCTCAGCGTCTATAGATAAGAAAATTTCTCTCATTTCCAATTCTTGTTGCTGTTTCTCTTGAAGATGTTTCTTCTTTAGATCATCCAATTCATAAGTTAATTGTTCATATATTTTACGTTGTCTAGAAATCAATTTATCTCTCTCTGAAATTTCGCTTTCCAATTTTTGAACCATACCATCTGTACTGGTAGCTAACTGATTAGCTAACTGGTCACGGTCTGCACGTGTTTCTTCGTACATTTTTCTGAATTTTTTTAACTCCATGATGGCTTTTGTAGCAGTGTCATCCAGTTGCATACTGTTGTACAATCTTTGGATGGCGATATTCACCGGAGCATCATCATCTACTGAACCTGTTGAACTATACATGGAGATCCCTGAGACGATACTATCGATCATTCTAAATGTTCTTGAAAGTTCTTGGTGGTCATTTGATTTGATAGGGTCAGCTTGGGCCATGAAGAAATGTTGGATGGTTGAAAGAAAATAGTTTTCTATGTTTGTACCTTTTATAGAACTCCACATATTATTAACTAACTGAACAGGATCGCTCAAATCAATATTCTTAGTCCTGTCAGATTTAATCAATTCTTCTTGATCTGCGCTTTTCTTTTTTTCATAATCATAAATGGCATTATTCAATGGTTCTAAATCCAAATTCTCAAATTTTCTCATAAGGACTGGCAATCCACTAGACTGTAACTGAGTTCTAAAGTGGATTCTAGCACGGAAATTATCCATTGATGTAATCATCGAATTAATTAAAATCATTGTGAAAGTTATGTATTCATTGAAAATGGATTCACTGTGGTTTTTGTATTCCTCAGAAGCACCAACCATAGATCCCATTTTACCTCTAGAATCCAAGGTGTTAGATACTACTTTGAACCATTCATTGAATTTTGTATTGGGATGATCAAAAGAGCTTTGAGTGCTATTATATTTGTGAAGATATTTATCCATTCCTTTAATAGGCAAATTGTAGGATTGATTGAAATCTAATTTTGGAAGATATGCTATGATTTGTTTTGCTTTCTCCTCATCCCAATTACATAGAAACACAAACACATCGGTAACTAATTTTCTAGTAGCTAACCTAGGAGACAACATTCCATCTACTAAAGAAGGAACAAAACTTTTGTATTGAAGAACGACATTGATACCACTGTCGATGTTTAGGGCACATCGGATACATTTCATCAAAAGATATTCTCTTTCCAAGTATTCATCAACATTTATATTATAATGCTTCTTTCTTGAATGCATTTGGCCAACCACATTGGAAAGAGCCACCAAACCTTGATGGTACATAAACTCATTTGCCCAATCCACATTTTCAGTTCTAAGATTTACGGATAATTTAGTGAGGAACAGATAGCTAATAGAGTTCTCTATTAATTTTGAGACGTAATAATCTGGGGATTGGTCCACGGAATAGCGTGAATGTCTTTCATGATCACTTAATAAATCTTGGTATACCATGACCCATTTCTTTGCTGGAGTATATTCTTGCATTTGCTTTCTAGCTGCTTCAGGTAAACTTTTGAAGTCTCTTTTTTTCATCAATTCTGCAAATTGTCTTTCCACCTCACTTGGATCGTCCGGCATTTCTAGTTGGAAATTAGATGAGTTTTTACCGATTAGCACTTTATTCGGATCAGGCGAGTTGGCATTGCTAGCCAAGGAAATAGAGGTGATGGATGACGATAACCGCGGGGAGTTCCCAGCATTCGATGCCTGTATTGGGTGTGAAATAGTAGGCATGGTGCTATGGCTTGCACTGTTACGGAGATGTAGAAATTTAGGTGATCTCGTACTGGATGAAGCCGTGGTACTATTGCTGTGGTGCTTGCTGCTGTTACCGCTGTTGTTGTTACCGCTGGCACCCTTGTGTTTTGGGGGAGGGATGGGCTTCAAGGTGGGAATAGGCTTTAGGTCGGTCAAGGCATTGATGTCTTTGTACGATAGCTGGCTTGTCTTAGGGGAGGCAGGGTCCGCGTACTCGTTCATGCGGGGTGAGCCGGTGCCATTGCTGCCCGCGGTGCTGTTGTTGTTGTTGCTTGTGAATGTGGACGCGGAGGACGCAAAAGAGGCGATACTTGGCTGTCTCTTCTTCCGACTGCTGCTGTATATGCTTGCAGCCGCGGTGGTGTCTATGGAGTCTGTGTCGCTGGCAGACTCGTTTCTAGAGGCCAACTTCTTGAGATTGGAGAATATGGAGCCGGAGCCGCCTTGCTTGGAGGAGGAGCTCATGGTGGGGAGAAAGATGTATCAGGCAGAGGAGCCGCAGAGCAGGGAACGGGGGAGATTGCTTGGTACCTTATCCAAATGTGGGTGACTGTTTGGGGCCTGGCCAATGTGTGGGCGAATATTCTGTGCCTTATCCAAAATATAAGCGTTTGTCGTGGGGAAAGAGAAATAGCAAGCTGCAGAGGCTCTGAGCTAGACTATATATGCGGATTACGGTTAGGCGGTGGTGAATGAGAATGCTTCTGGTTAATACCGTCTGTCTGTCTGGGGCATTGGTCGATATCAGGATTATCGATATTCCACCTTTACAAATAGATTTAACTTTATTTTGTGTGTCTTATAGTGCTTTTCCTCAAAATTTTTTTCTGTCGTGTTTTTTTTTTTCTTCAGCCACCGAATTTCTGAAAGAAAGAATACAAAAAATTTTCCCATTTCAATTCTCGTTAGAAACAATGTCTTTCTGGCCGCCAAAATTTCCACAAGAAAAAAGCTTTCAGTATTTTCTATGTGCAAAAATGGAACTTTTGCGGGAGAAACATAGGAGCCCTGCACGGGGCAGCGCAACTGCAGCATTTAATCGCGTATTTCTGTGCAGTTTTTTCGGTTTTTTAATCGTTTTTTGTCGTTTCCTTTCTGCACTTTATTTTCTCTTTCATGTTTTTGACATGAGAAGGTCCGGTCGAGTCACATGATCTGACAGGGGTTTGGCACGCGGCGACGATCCGCGGCCGAGCTCCGAGTCCACGAGGCAGTTTTAGATGCCCTCCTTGGGTGGCTTTTGGTCGGCATGTCGTGGGGTGTGTGTCTGTGTATGTGTGCGAGCGCGGCTGCGCAGCCAGCCTAAACTTTTTATGCTTACTAATACTTAGTGCAGCTTAGTCATCATTGCACAATACTTACTCATGTGTATGGTATTTTATAACAGTATTGTATTATTTGCTTAGTAATATTAATTGCATGATTGGTAATTGTTTATTCAAACATTAGTAATATACTATGCAATAAATTAGTAATATTGTGTGATAAATTAGTAATAACATAACAACTGATTAAGTGTTAAGGAGTAACAATACGTATCAAGTCAATTAACGAGAACCGCCTAAAGGAAATACAAGCCGACCCGCCTTTCTCCCGTTACGCACATACTCACTTGACCCTTTTAATCGTCCTCTTACGCGTTGGCACACTTGTGCTTCAGTATACATTGGCATATACACTCGGCTATATAAAAGTGAACCACCGCCACTTCTGGTCGCTAGACCGCTTGACCGGCTCCGCCGTCTTGTTTTATCGCATTTGCCTCCACCCAGTATCTGAGCACCCCAAATGTCTGGGCATTGATTCTGATTTAGTCGGTCAACCTTCTAGATTTGCGGAACCCCAGTCCAGATTCAAGAAAATAAAAGCAACTGTGCAACCATCTAAACAACCTCCTCCACGTAGACGCTTCCGTTCGCACTGCTCGACATCATCACATTACTGTGCAACGGATGTACATCGCAGTCAATGACGGCACTTCTCTCGTCGTATCGCAAGTAGCCAAGCTCTCGGTCTAGGCTCCATATGCCCAAAAGGCCGTCGCTGGTTCCCGACACCATCACCTCGTTGAACTCGTCGATGCTTCGCAACACACACCTGCTCAAGTACTCGGACTCGTTACTACCGCTCTTGCTGAAATACGTTGGAAGAATGGAGACACCGTCCATCTGCTGCTTCTTGCCATAATCATAAAGTCGGACAGTTCCGTCCATGGAACTGCTCACCAACGTATCTCTCATGATGCTCTGTGAGGAGCTCAAGCCGGTGATTGAGTCCAGATGCAATGTCTCAATTCTCAAGCGTGGCTCCTTCATCATGCGGTGGTCGTACCCATATATGACAGCTTCCACTCCGGCAGTAAAAATCGTAACTCCGCTACTCATACCATTCTTCAATAGCATCTTATTCGGACAATGAACTGTCATTAAGGGGTATTCCCCGTCAACCTGCGCCACTTCAGAAGAT
This sequence comes from Saccharomycopsis schoenii, assembly GCA_010994365.1. Lineage (NCBI taxonomy): Eukaryota > Fungi > Ascomycota > Saccharomycetes > Ascoideales > Saccharomycopsidaceae > Saccharomycopsis > Saccharomycopsis schoenii. The sequence continues at coordinate 39,788 of JNFU01000019.1, read as the reverse complement.
GATCGGACATCCCAGAGTCTTAAACAACCATCGTCTCCGCAGCTGGCAAACACATTATTGTCGTCGTCATTGGCACCATCATAGTAGTTGAGAAAGTCAACATCATTTATCACAGGCGCAGCCACAGTGGCTCTGTTTGCATGTTTTTTGCTCTTGAACTTGCGGACCCTTTGAACTCTCATCACATCCCAGTAGCCACATGTTTGATCAGCACTGCCACTAATCAATTTGCTTGCTTCATTATTCCATCTTAGGCTGGTTATGGCGCTCTTGTGCCCTTTCAAAACAGCAAAATTGACAGGAACCTCGGCTTCCTTGTCATCGTAATGATCCTTCTGTGCTTCCAATTTTCTCTGCAACTCTTCCAAGTTCTGTTTGCTGGGAGTATTCCAAAGATATATATGCTTATCCGTGCTTCCGGATGCTATCATTTCTCCGCTTCCTGAACTAAATTTTGAACATAACACCGGTCCTTGATGTCCCTTGAGTTCTATTCGCCTATTTACCATTATGCTGCTGCCCTCATCATTATCTTCCCGACTCACCGTGATCAAACTTGTCTCTCCTCCGGCTATCCTCTGTCTCTTATAAGCTGGCATAATTCTTCTATATTTATATTCGTTGTTTCCTAGTCTTTGTCTTTAGTGCAAAATAAGATCTGTAATCAATTAATGTTCTTGATGTTTTCAATCACTGTTTTCCCTCTTGATCAACAGCTCATCAACAGAAAATATAATATTTCCGTATTTCCGTGTTGGCAACAATTGTCGGCACTGAAAAAAATATTTGACGCGTAAAAAAGAAATCAAAAATCAAAAATAAATAAATTCAAAACAAAAACAAAACAAAACAAAACAAAAAATTAAACAAAACAAGAAAATAGCCCAAACATCTAATACTGTAATCGTTATTCTTTTAAAACGCTATAAAATAATATCTTATTGCTTCAAATTTTAACCAATAGAGAGGTGGAAATTTGTCATATTAGTTGTATCGCTCTAGATAACAGATAGTACAAATCAATATGAGTTTGATAAAGGAGAGACTAGGAACGTTTTCAGACTTCCATCTACAGTCTGCTGCTAATACTGCCTCAAGCTCCTCAGTCATTTTTGACTGGCCGCATGAATTACCAAGTGATGAAGACATGGCTACTTTTGGCTTTGTGTACCATCCAACAAGGAGACTCAGAGACCAAGTGATTTGTCAATATTGTGGCAAGAAAGATTCGAGATGGTTTGGCGTTAAAGATCTTGTGAAGCACCATCAACTTACAAACCCTAAATGTCCTCGGGTATTATTCCAGAAGCTTTGGACATCCTACGATACTGAAGAATACAGCGGTGTTTACAACCGTTCAGGCAACGGCAATGGCAGAGAACTCGTGGAAACTTCTATTTTAAAAAACCCCATGTCTGCAAAATGCATCAAATTTCGGAAATGCTTTTTTAACTCCTGGAAATTGGCAAAACCAACATCTTTACAAGTCATAAATGCCGGCTTCTACAATATTCCTACACTTTCAAGTGATGATACATCTGTCTGTATATATTGTAAAGTATCTTTGGAAGACTGGTTACCTGAAGATGATCCATTGGAGGTTCATAGAGAAATGTCGCCGAATTGCTACTTCTTCAGTTACGAGAATAAAGCGGTACCAAAACAATCTGTACCCAGAAAGAGAAAAAGTGATTCTACTCAAGAAGACCGACTTGATGAAAAAAATACAAGTGGAGCTTTAATATTTTCAAAAAATAAAAATGATTCGTTAATTTCAGAAACCTCAATACAGTCGGCGAGTCAATCCAAAAGATCGAAAAAGAAGTCATCAGTTAATACCGCCGCTTTTGGTACAATAGCTTCTGCTGTTTCCTCAAATCCGAAGCAGTCTTATCCTGCTTCATCGTCATCCCCACTCTCTCAGACAGATCAGTCATCATCTTTATCGCAGAGGAGATTAAGAAGTGCTGATAAAAAATTAAAAGTCTCCACAAATAGTATAAACATAAGTTCTGATAATACACAAAAGAAAAAGAGAATCAATAATATGAATAAATCTAAAAAGAATTTGTTGGATGACTCTCTGAGTGATTCTTTAAACTTCATAAATCAGGATTTGAATGCTAACAAGGAAAATATAAGCTTTTCGTCAGTAATAGTCCCAAAAACATTGAAGAATAATAAGGAAAAAGATACAAAGCCTCAACAAAAAATCAATAAGACGTTGGCTTCTATAATACAAGAAGAAAGTGAAGAAGAACAGGAAAAAGAAAAGGAAAAAGAAAAGGAAAAAGAAAAGGAAAAAGAAAAGGAAAAAGAAAAGGAAACAGAAAAGGAAAAAGAAAAGGAAAAAGAAAAGGAAAGAGAAAAGGAAAGAGAAAAGGAAAGAGAAAAGGAAAGAGAAAAGGAAAGAGAAAAGGAAAAAGAAAAGGAAAAAGAAAAGGAAAAAGAAAAGGAAAAAGAAAAGGAAAAAGAAAAGGAAAAAGAAAAGGAAAAAGAAAAGGAAAGAGAAAAGGAAAAAGAAAAGGAAAGAGAAAAGGAAAGAGAAAAGGAAAGAGAAAAGGAAAGAGAAAAGGAAAGAGAAAAGGAAAGAGAAAAGGAAAGAGAAAAGGAAAAAGAAGAAGAAGAAGGACAGGAAATGCAAATACAGAAAGAAAAGCTTCAAGAGAAGGCTGAAAAGAAGAATAATGAGTATGAAGATTTAATGACATTCGATGCATCACTCAAGAAATTCAAGTCGTTGCAAAAATATAATTCTACGTTAAACTCTACAAATAATTCCTCATTTTCTAATGGAAAAAATGTCAGTGTGGTAAGTTCGTCTTCTAAACCAAGAAGGACAAAACGAAAATTGAACAAAGCAAAAAGACCTGTTCTTTTATTCTCAAGTGATAATGACGATAATGATGACATTAATGTGGATGATTTCAGTTATAGTATCAACACATCATCTTCCAAAAAGCTTATAGCAAAGAAAAATACTACTTCTCCAAATGAGACTGATAAAAAATTAGAAAAAGAAGATATGCACAAAAAAGAGACCAGTAAAATTGTTGATAATGAAGAGGTTATAGATCTTTATCCCTCCGAGGAGGAAGGTAATGGAGAGATAAAATCATCTGAAAAAGGTAAAAATAGTGATCCAGAAGATAAGATTAGCGAAGAAAGGAAAGTGCAACCTAATAATTTGTTAGAATATGATTATACCGATAATTATGATATAATGAACCCAGTGGATAATGATAATGATCATACAGTAGATCTACTTGATAATGATATTCCTATGGATGCTCCTCTCAGCATTAATAATGTTCCTATGGATGATCCAACATCTGAAAAAATCGATAATTTTGTTGACAGTACGCATAACGATCAATCCAATATTATAGTACCTAATATATCAAACTTGATGAGCACACCAAAGAAGAACCTTAATCTGATAATAGAGAGTCCTCAGAAAGAAGAGGAGAAAGTGACTGCAGATATCAAAAGTAGAGTTATTGCTTCTATCAACGACGAAGAGGGAGATGATGACGATGACTCTGAAATCTTATCCCCTGAGAAAAAAGATCCTAGCTTGTACACCAGCTCTACGCCTTTGGCAAAAATCAAACTCATTGCCAGACAATCCAGCGTTGGATTCTCCCATAGTAACATTATGGTTGACTTTGATGATAAAGAAGAGTTCGACCAAGTAAAAGAATTAGGAGAAAATGGAAGCGCAGTACTAGCGCAGAAGCATATTGAAAATAAAGATATATCGAATTTGGAAATACAGCACAGTTATATGTTGAATCCTATAGATTTGGATGATTCTGCATTTGACGAATCAATTTCAGTAATTATACAAGAACCGTCACCCGAGAAACAAGATGCGAATGGCAAGTCAGGAACCCCTTCAAACAAAAATAATTTGAATGTACTATTGTCAAATGAATTGATGAATAGTAAAGAGATACTGTTATTGAACAGCAACGATGTCCACAGAAATGAAGGTACTATTGAAGATGATAATGGTATTGTTGAGATGGCCAAAATGAGTATCCCTCCATTGCGGACTAGCAACCTACTTCAGAAGAGTAACCCGGCAGACGTCAAAGATACCACACCGCCACCGGAAGTGAGAAAAGAGTGGGTGCCATCCAAGATTGAAAAATTTACACAACAGTACCAGGATCTTAAACAGGCAAATGAGTACCTTACTAGGTTAACCGAGACCACAGCGGATATCCAGCTCAGTGATGACGTCGACGGATACTTGACCAGCTTTGTTGCCCAGATTCCTGAAAAAGAGACGAACATGAATATCAAAGAGTGGATTGAGTATCAGTCGCGGCAATGCGAAAAGTTGCTAAAATTGAAAACAGACTCCATGATTCGCTGCTTTGAAGAAGAAGGCAAAAGGGCCATTAAATCAATTATGGATATGTGAAGAGCTGAATTCAGTCAGCTTATTTTATTTTGTAGTTGTATATGCATTAATTATTCTTATTCTTACAGGTGTAGTACAGTATATGTTTATCACCGCTCTTTGTGCTGTAAACCCCGCGGAATGGTGGCAACGTTTATATCATTAGACTGCAAGGGAAGTGTAAAAAGAAACATCTTACTTCTTTATACAATATTTACTAAATAAGTAGTCTAATACCGTTATATTGTAGCAAATGGTGGTAAACCGATCCCCTACCAGAAACTCGGTGTTCCATTTTTCAGCATTACATGTTGGCAAATTCTGATTTGATGGAGTTTTTTTTGCTTGCTGCATATCTCAGTGTTTGCCGCGCGTAGATCCGCGGTGTGTCTGGTGACAGCTTGGAGCTCCGATTGATAGATTGATAAGCGAAATGTGTCCTCTGAATAATTTCAATTTCTTTTCAGTTGATTCAGGTATAAATAGTCATGGATTTCCAGCAGAAACTGAGAAGAAATTCTTCTTTTGATTTTTTTTTTATTCATTTTATCTTACACCAATCAATAATAACACATCAATTATCAGTAATATATTAAGCTTATACTTTACAACATTTATCCAACCTTATTAAAAGTCCACCAATAACAAACCAATCACTCATTACAGAATGTCCTTGAAAGTTATCCCATTGCAAAATGCTCCCCTCGGTGCTACTATTGAATTGCCGGAAGGCGTAACCGACCCTTCTTTGCTTAGCAAAGAAGACTTCAAACTCTTGGAAAAGGCGCTTCACACCTACAAGGTTGTTGTCATACCAAACCAAGAAAATTTACCACCTCAATCCCAGTACGTCTTAACAACATTGTTTGATGAAACTGCCGATAAACAAGGCAAGTCTTACGGTCATGGCAAGACCTTCAGACATGAAGACTCGGTGTTGAAGAAAGATGGTAAGACCATTCCAGGACAACCACAAGTGCAAATAGTCGGTAACGGTCATTGGGACAATGACAATGGTTTGCAAGACTTCTACCTCACACAACCTTCCCAAAAAACTTTCCATAAAGATACACTTGATGAGGACGATATTGCTGAGGGCAAGACCAGATTTTACAGATGGCACATTGACAGTGCTTTATATGAATTATCACCACCAAAAGCAACCACATTGTTGGGTATTCATGTCCCAGGTAATGATGAGAAGCAAAAGATTGTCTACACTGACACCGATGAAGTATTAGAGCTTGCAAAGGGCGCTACGGCATTCATCTCTGGATCTAATGCCTTTGATTTGCTTTCAAAAGAAGATCAAAAATTAGCAATGGAGACTACGGTCGTTTATGCTCCTCACCCATATATCTTCATTGGTAAGAGTAAGGCCACCTCTGATGGTCTCACTATGGTGTCTGAAAATAAAGAGCCATCTTTTGATGAATTACCACCTTGGAACGAGGAGGGTGTCAAGAAATTGCCATTGGTGTGGACCGATCCTATCACCGGCGAACACTCGTTGCAAGTACACGGCTGCTGTGTCTTCAATTTGGTCAGAAACAAAACTGGCGAAAAACTTTCTTTGGAAGATTCAAGAAAAGAAGTTTATCGTTTAATGAGACCTGCTATTGCTCCAAAACATGTCTATGCTCACTCTTGGAAGAAAGGTGATTTGGTCATTTTCTCCAACAGACAAGTATGGCATTCTGTGACCGGTGAATTTGCAAAGGAAGATAAACGTCTAATGCACCAATGTAATATTGCCTCTGGCGAAGATCCAATATGTGAAGGCCATCCAGTTGTTGTTGATGTCAAAGTCGCTGCTTAGAAGTTAGATCAAATCTTATTGTGATCTTTGTGATCTGCTCACCTCAAATAATGTTGGTTTAGTCTCTCTTTTTATCCTTTTCTGTTCTTACTTCTTTTGGTATCGTTTTATTTTAAAAATGGCTTGCTTGTTATATTTTGCTTAGATTATATAAATATCTACATATGTTTAAATCAATTTTGTTATTATAAATATTTTTTGTAAACTGAAATTATATGGAAATACTTTTCTCTCTTATATTTCTCTCTGCTGTTGGTCACATGCTTTGAATCCTAAATATGCATGTATGTGTTTTAGTATGCGCTTATATGTTTATGTGTTTTACTATACTTTAAATATAAAAAAAAACGTATATCTATGTATGTATCACGTTATAAAGCAACAAGTTAGCTTGGAAATAGTTGACATTTTTTTGTTTGCTGTGAAGGAGAAACAAATAGTACACAATTCTCGATTAATTTGTTTCTTGCTTGTTTAATGAATAATCTCTTACTGTACTTGTCCAAAAACGAATTTCGATTGATAAAGAGAGTATTAATTTGTCAAATACATCTCCTTCTTTAAGAATATTGGTTGTGTTTACTTTCATTAAATTAATTATCGTTCTGTTCTCTCATCATTTGATAAATATAAAAATATCTGATTCAGTTGAGCGTATCGGTTGAGTTTGTTTGACTTTAACTAATAATTATGGCTACTGATACATCAACAGTAACTACTGCTGCTGGAAAAGCAATTGAGCCGGATGTCCTCGTAAGACCTATCGTTCCTGCTTCTTTCAGAGGTTGGAGAGAAGTCAGCGGTTGGAAGGAAAGTGACGAATTGACTGCTGAAGACGATCTTGACGACTTGCTTTCCACACCTACATTGATTGAAAATTATTTACCTTCTTACGCCTATGGCGATTGGTATCACAACGTTGCAATCTTGCTTATTGGAGGCCTTTCCTCTTGGGTTTTTGGGTTCTTTCGCTTCTCTTTGGGTCCTGTATTTCTAATCACCTTGTTTTGTTCCATTTACTACAGAACACAAATTAGAAAATATAGAAGTGTCATCAAAGATAATGTTTTGCGTGAAATATCAGTCAAAAAAATCGAAACAGATTACGAGACAATGGATTGGTTCAACGCTTTGTTGGATAAATACTGGATTTATCTTGAGCCTTATATTTGTCAGACTGTCGCAGAAACCGCCAATCCAGTCATTGCTAGCTCAAGTGCAAGCTTGCCTAAATTTGTTCAAGCTGTTTGGATTGACAGTATTACTTTGGGTTCAAAGCCTTTCAGAATTGAATCTGTCAAAACTTTGCCGGAGACTTCTGAAGATGTATTAGTCATGGATTGGCATTGCACCTTCACACCAAATGATCATCATGATTTAACTTATAAGCAGTTGAAATCTCATCAAAGTCAAAAGGTTGTTGTCAATATCAAAGTTTTTGGTATCCCGATTCCAATTGTAGTCAAAAATGTCGCTTTCAGTGCTTCTGTAAGAATTAGAATTCATATGATTGAAAGCTTCCCTCATATTGACACTGTTAATGTTTCTTTACCTGAATTGCCAATGTTGGATTTTGTAACTAAATTCTTTGGAGAATCTCCATTTAATTGGGAAGTATTATCAATTCCAGGTTTGTGGCCTTTCATTTATGAAATGTTTAAAAAGTATGCAGGTCCTATGGTTCTTCCTCCGTTTTCCTTCCAGTTGAATGTTGAACAATTTTTAAGTGGTGATTTCTTAGCAGCTTCTGGTATCTTGAAAATTAAGATCCATAAAGTAGAAAATATCAAATTATTTGACAGAACAGCTGGTAATACTATTGATCCATATATCACTGCTGGTTTTGGTCATGAAACTGCTGCAAAGACTACTACGTTTGAAGAGACGTTGGAACCTGTATGGAATGAAACTTTGTATCTCTTGGTTAATAACTTATTTGATCCTTTAAGATTGACTCTTTATGACTACAATGATGAGAGAGAAGATTCTGCCGCGGGTATTCTTGATTTCGATTTGCAAGAATTTAAGAAGAATCCTGTTCAAAATAACATACATGGAAATTTCTTGAAAAACAATAAACCTATTGCTGATGTTTATTTTAGTTTGAAGTACATTCCTGCCATTTTGCCAAAGAGATTGATTGACGGATCTACTGAACCTCCTCCAGATTTGAATACAGGGTTTGTCAGATTCGATATCAATGATGCCGAATTTAATATTGAAGAAGGAAAACCTGCTTTATCTACTTCCATTGAAGTTCGTATCAATGGTACTATTGTTGGAACTACTGGCCTTTTTAAGAAAAATAATAAGCCAAATTATAATTTCAGTACTAGACATGTTATCACTAACAAAGCCAAGACTAGAATTTCCGTGTTTATCTTTGATGCTAATGGTAAAGAATTGGACTCATATCATGGAAGTTTGAATGATGTTGTGGACAGAACTTTCAGCAATAAGCAAGTTGTTCCATTAGCCAATAAAACGGGTACTATTAAAATTGCTGGTCATTGGAATGCCGCTAAATTGGATCATGTGGGTGGTGAAACTGCTTACAATGATCCAATAGGTATTGTGAAGGTCATTGTTAGCCACGCTTCAGATTTGCGTAATTTGGAAACCGTTGGTATGATTGATCCATATGTTCGTGTCTTGGTAAATGGCTTCTTCAAAGGGCGTACTGATAAACAGGATAATACAACTAATCCAGTTTGGGATGAAGCTGTTTATATTCCTGTTAGTTCACCTAACCAAAAGCTTACCATTGAAGGAATGGATACCGAAACACGTATTGATAGATCTTTGGGTTCATTTGATGTTCCATTAAGTGACATAATCACAAGAGATGATAATGGTGAATTATTAGAATATAATGATAAGGAACGACGCACAAATAAGTTGGTTGCAAGAAAATTCTCTAAAGGTAGTGTTACCTATTCATTATCATTCTATCCAGTTCAGCAAGTATTGGAACTCGATGAAGTAAAGGAAATTGAAGCCAATATGAAGAAAGCCGAAGCAGACAAGGCCGCTGAAGCCAAAATGACCAAAGAAGAAAAGGCAGCCGAACAAGAAAAATTAGAAAAAGAAAAAGTATTAGCCAAGTTTGATGCTAGTGTTCCTGCATTCAAAGCAGCAAGAGATTTTAGTAAAGCTGCTAAGAAGAGACTTTCATTGGATGAATTATCTCAGTTTGAATCAGGTGTTTTTGTCTACACATTTTTGGAAAGTAAGTTTAAGAAATCAGGTTGTTATTTGCAAACATTTTTTGATGCTGACGGATTTGCAGAATATGTATCACCAAAGATTAAAAGCGTCGATTATCAATTGGTTGAAACCGGTGATTACATTGTGAAAGATTTAGATTGGTCTGAATGTGTGTTCAGACTTGTTGAAGATCCGAAATTTAATAGAGCTGAAGATTGTATCAGTGAGTTCAAAGTTCCAACGCTTAATTTACTCAAGAATTCATATGAAAAACCTTACGAATTGCAATTCCCAGATGGGTCTTCATTCAAAATCAGATGCAGATTTATTCCAACTGTTGCTGAAGCTTTACCAGAAGAAGACAGAATTTCTGCTAGCGGTACCGTTTATGTTGAATTAAAGCATGCCAACAATTTACGTTCTGCAGATTCCAATGGTAAATCTGATCCATTTGTTAGATTCCTGTTTGGTAAAAATGAAATTTACAAAAGTAAAACTAAACACAAGAATCTTAATCCAGTTTGGAATGAAAACTTTGAATTTGAGACCGCTAATAGATACTATAAGAACTTGAAAATCTCCATTTATGACTGGGACTTCGGTGGTGGCCAAGACGATCTATTGAATATAATTTATTTCCCATTGAAAAAAATAAATGCTGATGGTACACCTACAGAAGTTGAGCTTGAAGGTTTGGATGACAAGGGAAGACCTGATGGTTCTACTATCTCATTGGTATTCAGATTCAAGCAAGGTTACATTATTCCAGTAATGAAAGTCAACAGAGCTCTTGATACTGCCATTGTAGACACCGGTAAAACTTTTGTGGGCGCAGGTACTAAAGTTATTGGTGGAGGCTTTGGTGCTGTCAACAAGGTCAGACATTCTATCTTTGGAAGTATCAGAGATTGATTCATTTATTTCATATATTTGTTATATTTAGTTTGTATTGTTATCAAACTGGTTTACTTTTATCTGACAAGCTTTTTTATTTGATATTGATATCAGTTAATATAATTGTAAGTTTAATTTACTTTATTTTTAGCCACAATTATTAGCATATACATGGACATACTAAAAATTGCATATTTACATATAATGTCACGTGAATATCATGTTCTCTTTTTCTTGGCCAATGGAATTACAGGAAAAAAAATTAGCTTATAGAAAATAACAACGAAAAAGACGGGACAACAAAAAAATTTTTTGATGCTAATAAAACAGAGTAAGAAAAACAAAATTAATATTAGAAAAAGACCTAAAGGAATAATACTATATCGTCGTGTAAGTTTTTAATATAGTTGATTTTCAGAAGCAATAGTGCTATCTTTAACTAATACCTAATTCATAAACAGTAAAAACTATATCAAAAATGATTCACGTATGTTCAGCTATGGTAATAGGTTGTCATTTTCTACTTATTTTTTCGATATTTATACTAACTTTCTATTTTCTATGTGACCTGGTCAATTATGAATGAGCCATGTGAATGTTAGCAGGGGGAATTAAATAGATTCTGGAATTATATTACTAGTTAAATGCCATCCCTTAATGAGTTTGGTTACTCACTTTCTGGTAAATTAACTGGGATAACCTTAATTCCTAAAGCTTTAAGCAATGTTTTGTAGCATTAAAGAGAAATGTTTGGGAGAATCCATACAATCAAATATTTCTTAGTATCCTCCAGCATACTAAAGATATATATGACTATTTGAGAATCTGAAAATTAGTTTTGATGGGCTTTTCTTTTTCTTTGATAACACCAGGATTTAATGTTACTATGGCCTTTAAAAGCATAATTTGTAAAAACTTTGAACTTATTTTCGGATGGTTTTCCCCAATGTGTTCCCCTCGTTCTCCATCACATATGCTCTTTCCTATTGTGTATCATGTTGACATAGATTTTGTTCACTTTTATAAAGCAAGCCGGAAGAATTTCTTACAAATCAGTCCCAGCTGCTGCACACGTCTTCAAGGTCTACTTGCCAAGTTTAGTCTTCTTTGGTGCTGCCACTGGTATTGCTGCTCTTACTATGACTGAAAGAGTTCCATTAATCAGAGAAACTTTCTTACAAAAGATCCCAATTATTGGTAACCACTGGGTTAGAAAGGTTGATCCACAAGATACCTTCTACTAACCGATTCATATTTAAAATTATACAAATATAAATCAATACTTTCAATTAATAATGGAGTCTTGCATATTAAATTACACAAATAAACAAATTAAATTATTAAAAAAAAAAAAGGTAAAAATTTCTGGTACTTTTTACTTACTCATATATACTCAAATGTTGTTTTTTAACCTTGGTCTTTGGCTAGCTTGCAAGCAAATAAACTACTGTAAAATCTTATATATGTGGTAACTATATTCAATATATACGAAGCTATCAGCTTATCTACGACTTTTTACTTGGTAATATTTTGGAATTCACATAATGTAAATTGATGGCAATCCTAAATGTTGTATATTTTTATGGTGATCTCCGCTTGATTCTTAACACATTGACTGTTTCCACATATTACATATATCGTCCCACTTGAAATGTACATAAGTGTATGTCCACGTGAAACAGATATTTAAAGGTAACAAATTTCGTAAGGCAACATCTAACTTAAACCTGAAAGAATAAATAAAAATATATAATGAAAAAACTATAAACTATGTATTCAATAATTTAAAAAGATGTAAAAAGAAATACTGAATAAATTATTTTTAGCATCCTGATACTCTTCTGATGTTAGAGAACAAACTTGATAAATCCTTATAAATATCATAAACAGTTCGATTCTTGAGATGCTTTAGAGAATTAGCAGTCCATCATAAATTTCAACTTCAGAATTATATTTTTAGAAATGCAATAAAAATATTGCCCTAATAATTGATAAACAAATTATCAATAGAACCAAAGCAGTTTAGTGCCTCAGAATTCGCATAGTTAGTAGATCTCATCAGACACGCAAGATAAACCTCACATTATTTTCCTTTTTTGATCTCTTCGATTATTCTACTAACATTAGAAATTTCAACGTTAAAAAATGTATCTAACTCTTCTTTTCTTTTAGTCCACAAAGTACTATCAGAAACCAATTTACTCTTTGACTCAATTAATGATTCATTTAAAAGCTTATACTTTAACTTCTGTTTGAAAATTTTGTCCAAATAGTTCAAATATAAATCTGATTTGATTATCTTCAAGTCTAAAAACTGAATATCGTCTCTATTCAATATTTCGTCCTCTAAATTATCACCTCTGGTTTTCTCTATATCTTCTCCTTCTACACCTACCATTTCGTTGTCTTCGTCTTCATCTTCAAGCTTATCGTTTAAACCTTGAATTACTTGTTTGTTATTAACTTCGAAATCAGTATAATCCATAATATCTGCAATCTTATTAGTTTGCGAAAATTTACTGTCTTGGATGAAGGAAACTATTTTTGATCTATAAATTAGATCATTTTCGTAACTTTTAAGAAAATATTGGCCATTCAACAACCTCTGAAACTTTTTCTCTATATCTGGTAATTCTTTGGTTTCCAACCTGAAAATATTCGCAAAAATACTTCTATTTGAATCTTTTGATATGATTTCTGATAACGCCTTATGCTGTGATAAGGTTACTCTACGATGGTATTCAAATAATTTATTTTTAAATTCCTCATCATTATGTATTTTTTCAATAAACTCTTCACTCAAAATGGCTTGATACTCACCTATTGGCTTTCCATCTTTCACATTTATTTCTTTATCAATATCCATGGCATCTTCATTTTGATCTACTGTTTTTTGCTCATCCTCTTTTACTGGCCTAGATTCCGTTGGTATCGGGTTATTATCTATTAAGAATTTAGAGAAATCTAAGCATTGTTGAAAAGATGAATCTAACACATTCAAACTTTTTTCCAACATTGTATCCAATCTGTCAAAAATCTCATCTTCATTAGAATATATATTTGGACCCAAATTATTGGCTCTTGTCTGTGATGGTGGTGTGCTGATACCTGATGGCTTCACAGGTGTTATCAGTGCTGCTGGTGGTGTTACTGCAGGTGATGCTGATACGTTGTTCATAGATGCTGGTAATTGATTTAAACTAGAGATCCTGGGAGGTTCTGGTAAAGAGGAAGGTTTATCTGACATTTTTTTATACCAACAGAGTAATTTTCCTCAAAGGATAAAGCGAAACTGAAATACCATTGTTAATAAGATATATTTATTGTTCTTTGTTTTGGTACACAACTAGTATTTAAAATTGCTACTAAATTTGCAACTGAAAAAAAAAATATCAAAAATGTACAGGTTTGAGAAATGTTAGGATGTAATCTCCCAAATTCCAATTAGGCGAGGTCAACTCCTCAGATATTATACAAGATGATAACATCTATATTGAACATATTCATAATTACAAATAAAAAATGAAATTCAAAATAAAAGAGCAAAAACGGAAAAAAAAATTATGATCAAAACTAAGCTTGCCAAAGTTTGTAAACTTGAGAATTTGCTACTGAAATTGGTTCTAATTTCTCATTAATAATAGTTGCAGAGTTCTCATCTTCATTTTCAACTTCATCATCAACTTCTTGCATAGCACCAAGTTCATTTGTATCCTTTTTGTTATTATCTATAACGATAACAGTACTTGGTTGCTTTATTTCTTCGGATGCTTCACTCATCAATCTATTTGCAGTTGCAATGCTTTCGGCATTTATCAATGTATCATTATTATTATTACTTATCAATTGAATAGCATTAGTTAATTTATCTTTGACGGATAATGCTTGATTACGCAAGGCAATACGATCCAATAACACTCTCTTTTTCTCTGACTCAATTGCCATCCTATCATTTTCTAATAATTTTTCATATTGGTTCAAAGTTTTCAATTTTAAGTCGACCTTCTTCAATTGTAAATTATTGATTTGGTTTAGCAACTTTTGTTGATTTTTCAACTCTTTCAATTGTTCAAAAATTGCATTTGAACTTAAAATGCCAAATGACTTCTTAGCCGCATCTAAAATTATTGGATCCGATCCTAATTCTTCGATTATTTTGTCGTTTCCATTAATATTCTTATTTAACAATTCATTTTGTAAATATTTAGTTGTATTTACAGCTAAATCTGGATCAATTTTATTCAACAAAAATTTAACGGTGCTCAAAACAGCAAAAGCTTCCTTGTTGGCATAGTTGTCAATATTATTGGTATTGTTGAAAATCGAATTTTCCTTTTTGAAATTCTTTCTTGAGATCGATTTATTCAAATATCTATCCTCAATTGGAAGTTGCAAGAATTTGCTGATACACTGTTTTTTGCTTCTTGTTCCTAAATGCCTAGCAATTTTATCCCAATCATCTTGAAACATTTCGATTCCTTCCAACAACAATAATATTTCTTGTTCTGTCCAACTTTTGTGAATAGATTTTTTCTCGTTAATTAATTTGATGAAATCCAGTGAATGAAAATTATTTGGGAAATGGCCAGACTCAAAACAGTTAGGGCAAATAGACGTTTTAGATCTCAAATTATGATAACGGATTTCAGTGGAGTCATTTCCACAAATATGACACAAATATACTCTATTTTCCAAGGAATCTTGCTGACTTTTTAATACTCTTTCTTTTTCTTTTAACAAAATTGCATCTTCAGAAGAATCGAAGATATCTTTTCTAATTTCCAAATTCAATGGAATCTCTAATTTTCTAATTTCGTCATCATCTAGGATTTTCTTTAATTGTTTCTTATCTTCACTAACTGGTTTCACAATAAGCTCCTTTTCTTTGTCAACTATTTTCAATTTAGTGTCTAAAGGAATAAACGGTTGTATACCTGTTGGTGTGTCTAAAGAAACTTGAAAGTGTCCTGTGTATTGAGGACCCGTCAAAGTTGGTTTGGTTCTTGGATCAATTTGATAATTAATGATACCCCATTGTTCCAAAAATGCATGCACTCTAATTATTGAGGCAACATCACCAGCCAAGTTTCTTCTACAAGCAGTGACTGTTAAGTACTCAATCGGATTCAACCTATATGTGTTAACCATAAAATCTCTATAATCTTTGTAGACTGTTTCAGTTTTAAATCTTGATTGATTAGTGAAGAATTCTGGTAATGATCTCTTCTCAATTTCATGGATATCATTTAAGCTAAACCAGGCAGCGAATGAAGGAATTATCACTGGTTTAGTTTGTTTGGCTAAATATTGTCTAGCTTTTTCTTCTGCAGATTTACTCAACTCTTCAATATCAACAGTTTTTTCATGTTCTTCGTCTTCTTCATCTTCTTCATCATCCTCATCTCCTCCTATTGGTACAGTCTGTTCAATATTTTTGTTGCTATTTTCTTTTGTAATTTCTTCATCTTCTTTTGTATCTTCTACTATTGACTTGGACCCAGATTTTGTTTGTTCTTCTTGAACTGCATTTTCTTCTTCAAGCTTCTTTTCAGTAATATCAGACATTTTCAATTTATATTGGCAAATCCACCTTTATTTATTATATTTATCTAATTGTATATGATTAATACTATTATTAACTCTAATAATATTGGCAACATAAGTATCGTTGAAAGAAGACGCGGGTCTTTTTTCCTTATTTTTCTCCCTTTACAGATTTGTTGTTTTTTCTTGTTGTTTCTAAGCAAAAAGAAAAAAATTTTTCTCTTGAAAAAAAACAATCACGTGGATTTGGTGGTATCCGGCAATTACCGTAACGGATATTTAAGACATTTATCACAGATATACAATTTTCATTGGTTTTAAGCTTTTCAGTCAGTTCAATACAGATTGGTATCTATAGATCTAGCATAATCTTGATATTGCTACTGATAAAACAGATATGTGACCTTATAACACTACTATGATTACTATTTTTATTTCGACAAATCTCATTTATACTGTTATTGAGATTCGTTGTTTTTGTTGTTTCAAATTCGATGATAGTTTTAACGATATATCTGCCCGCAACTGGAGCGTCAGTCTCCGACAATTCTTGTATCCACGCATGCAATAATAAAAGTATCATCAAATTGACCCTTTTATATCGGTTGATCAAGCCATGCTCTCCATAAATTATCTCATGTTGGGTCATTGGATTACTGCTATCTTTTAAATCATCGATTTCCGGCTCTAATGATACCAAATTTTCAAAATTGTAGTTATCTTTTAAAACAGATGCCAATTTTTTGATAGTATTACTCTTTGCTTTGTTGTGTTTCAACTCGAATTTGGTAGTAAACGTATTGTTGTAGTTTGTAAATAACTGCAAGTAAATGATGTCAATATCAACTAAGAAATTTCTATTGAAGATTGTATCGACTTTGCTTGTATCTTGATAATCACCACTATCAATATCATTTAAAAAAAAAAAATTGGAGAATTCGCAGAACTTTAGGTGCTGCAATTGGCGAGCAAGTTCTTTCAAGTAGCTTGTATAATTCATTGATGAAACATCACTAAACATTAAACTCTTGAATACAAGCTTCAACAAATATCTTTTCAATTCAATTTTTTTATTCATATAGTAGTTATCTGTAAATTTCTTTACTTCTTCATCTATAATTATTAAATCATTTTCTATGCCATTGTTTCTTCTTTGATCTTCCAATTTTAGCTGTTCCGACTTTCTTTCCGCTAAGCTTCTTTTGTACCTTTTCGCTGTAGCACCACCATCAAAAACAATCTCCAAAACTTTAACAACATAAAATCTACTACTTAACTGTTTCAATAACTTGGTCATCAAAGTATTCTCGTGGTTCTTCTGCTTAATCTGCAAATCTAGCTTCAAATATTTAAATAAGATATCCATTATTGGAAACCAAATATCATAATCCTGTTCAGTATGGTTCAATCCATAATAAATAAATCTCCAAGGTTCTTCACTTATGGCAAATATAATTGGTTGTCCTTTACAGAATATTTGGAAATATTCATCATTTGATTCTTTCGAATTATTATATATATCGCTTAATTCCATTTTCACACTTCTATCGGCGACGCCCTTCATTCCCAAGAAGCAAATCTCTATGAACTTAATTAAAATATTTTGAAACTCATTTATCAACAGTATATCGATCTGATTATCGGTCATACCACTTTTACAAAATGTATAGAAATTATAATATTCGTTCAAGATACCAACTGCTCTAAAAGCTAAATCCTGATGATTATCACTGCTATTTCCTGAAAATGCTAATATTAAGAGATGAACCAACAAATATATAGTTGGGCGTCTTGATAGAGTAGGATAATCATTTATGAGAGGTTCTTCAAATATAGACAATAATTCATCATATTGTTTGAGATTAATATAAGTTCTGGTTTTGGCACTATAAAACTCATATAAGTCCATTTTGTTGATAGTACTATATATCTAGGCTTTTCATATTATTAATATTGTAAAGTTTGAAGAAATATAACAAAGAAGTCTCTTCTGGAAATGGCATTTAATGATCTTTTCTTTGTCAGAAAGAAAGAGAAAAAAAACGTCATAAAAATTGTTAAGAAGTTAAATCACTTTTTTTTGTATAGACCATCTACTAGGAAGCCACACAAATGATCACCGGAATAAAAAAAAGAGAACCGGCACAAAAATTCAACATGACAAACCACCATCATAAAAAATAATCAGCATCATTACACGTTATAACTTACGATATCTAGCATGAACAATAGCATTAATTTTGCGATATCTAAAAACGTGTCGATGGTAATTGAAAAAGTTAAAAATGAGTATAATGAATGATTCGCTACAATTCCTGTGGCCTAAAACCCATATAGTATATTTAATATAATAAAGAAATTTACTAGCATCTAACATCGATGAATCTTCTCATTTCGCTCTCTCTTATTTCATTCATGATTTGAACAGCGATAAATAAACAAACCGAAGCAGTTATGAAAAATAGACCGCCATCTAAAGTCTGAAACATATTAGCCAACAAGTTTATTGTGCCATCATGACCCAAGCAAAATCCGTAGATGTTAGCAATCATCATCATCCAAATATTGACAACAGATCCAGCTGACGAAATATATCTGTAAGTATTCATGCCCATTTGAGGTTTCATTACTTTATGGAAATACCCCCCAACTACAATTTCCGGAAGTAAAAATCCCACTATCAACCACCCCCATATTAATAATCTTAATTCAATATCGTGCCAAACCGCAACAAAACTAAATATAGCTAAAGAACTTAAAAGTCTCGAATGCTTGCCACCCAATGGAATATACAAATATTTGGTAACCCATCTATTAAAAGATCTATGCCATGCTCTCCAAAAGCCCATTGCGCTATAGTTATTATCAACACATCTGATCATGTTTTCGGGTGCATCAATTTCATCCAATAACCCCCATAATCTAAAGAATCTCCAAGGAATCAATAATTTCAACCATATAATATTTAAATTGAATAACCCAATCATAGATATTTGAAAAGGCGTATAATATTCATTATAATTCAAATTTTTGATCTTAGAAATAGCAACCACATACATATAATGTAAAACAAATTCCATAGTTAGCAAGCAAAATAAAAACCTTGCAGCATAGATTCCGACTCTTTTCAAGTCAATAGATTTTAATGGAGTCTTAATACTTTGATAAATATAATCATTGTAAGTCAACACTGGCCCAACAATAAACAACGGAGTATACAAGATGTATGATAAGTAATTTTGAAAATTGTAATATTCCAAGTTCCATGGATAATTTTGACGCTGCTTTTCATTTAATTCAGCTATTCCATATGTTGATATGTCTAAATCGGAATTGTCTAGATGATTTGTAGTTAAATTGTGACTAATGTTGTTACATGTATTACCATTTAAATTATCTTTCAATTCAATTGGGCCACCAGTGAAATTTTTCAACTCATAAAATCTCTGGATATAATCCATGTTATAACTTATCGTTCTTAATAATATAAAATTGTAGAAAACATCCCAGCGGCTAATTATACCATTTATATCATCTAAAAATGTAAGGTTGCTATGAATGGTTTCATAAAATCTCATGTCTCTATATCTATCATTAAAATACAAGGCTAAGATTCCATAAATCCATAAAAACCAGATAGCAGAAAGTCTATAATAATTAAGTTTCTTCCCATCTCCAAATGTGGAGTCATCTTCGCTGACTTCATGATTTTCAATGGAAGTTTTAGTTTTATCATTTTTCAACAATACCCTAACTATTATGAAGCAAAAAACTATATGAAATAATAGCTTCAAACTGTTAAACCCATAAGCAAAAAATATGAACGCCAAGCCAAATATCAAATCAAATGTCAATTTATTTATTAGAGCTAAATATTGTACCACTAATCTTTTAATAGTAAGATGGGTTATCATCAACGCTAGTAACAAAAAGAAGTTGTTTCTGAAAAAATTATATTGTATGTCACTATTATCTACTTTTCTTCCGAATAACCAACCATCAGATAATAGCGCTTTAAAGTTGTCATAGTTTGGATGTGTTTCCTGTGAAATATCTACCGCTTGTTTAAACATACAAGGAACAATAATTATGAAACAGATCAAGTAGAATTTAAACTCCAACGTTTCCCATCGTGACTTGCTGGGTATATTACTGGTGATTTGTTTTCTTTTTGCTGGATCGCTTGTTGGAAATATTCTTGCATCTAGTGCTTCAAGACTAAAGAAGTATAATATTTCCCTCAAGATACTCGTCATTTATTATTATTATTTGCAGTGGTAGGATTATTGCTGTTATTAGCTATAGCAGTAGTAATAGCTGTATTATTGTTAGTTTAACCGGCTTATTATTATTATTATTATATTCTAAAAATCATCTCAGCAGTTTTTTCTTAGAACAGCGAACTGAATATCGAAAAGTGTTTGCGTGCGCTTACACAAAGATGCAATGTCCATATTTGGACTTTTTTGGTGTCGTTGCTGCCTCTGATGTTGGAACATCCACTATATATGGAAGTGCAAAAGATTATTCAGCTGTTTAATGGGCTAGATAAGGGAATCTGCTCATTCAGGCACAAATTTCAACACTAATTCAAGTTAGCCTACACGTTAGCAGGCCGCACTGTCCTTACAAAATTGGCGTTAAATAGTGAAAAGTTGAAATTTCAAAACAAATGAATCTTGCCGCAATTAGTAAGTTCAAGCATGAGGCTTGCCTATATCAAATATATATAAATATCTTTTTGAACTATTTTTATAACATTATCGTTTATCTTTTTGGTTTAACTTGGTCTATTAAAGAAACTCTTGCCTCTCGTCCCCCCAATTTGACGTCATGAAAGAATGGATATTCATCATTAATTTGCTTACTAACTTTCCCCACGATTAATCCTATACTAATAGGACCAAACTTATTGCTATCTAAGCTATTTCTAATATTATCTCCTTCTACCCATACATGATTCTTGGGTACTTTAACTTCTTCTTTATTGTCTTTTGTTCTAACAGTGTCTCCTTGTAAACCTTTCACCCTTTTAATGACAAATTTGTTTGGGTCCAATGGTGATCTGATATAAAGCAAGTCATTAATCTTCAAATTCTCTGCAGGCTTGAATTTAAATGATGGCCACTTATTGATTATAAGGGGAGTTACGTCTCCGGGTGTTGGATTCAACGTAGGCCACATTGAATTTCCTCGAACGTATGTTAATTGATACGTATACTCAAGTAAAAATATTCCAAGTGGTATATTCAAAGCTAGAAGTAATTTGGGTGTACTTGTGAAGATTTTGGACATTAAATAATCATTTATTTTTTTTACTTTTATGTTATCGGTGGTATATGTAGTTTCAAACAATTCAGATAGTATGTTCTTTCTATGCATAACCATAACAGCAAATGACAATTTTTTTTTCAATTTGTTTCTTTTCTTTTCAGTTCTTTTGCGCCTAGCTTATCTCACATATTGTATTTCTTCAATATTAGGTCACGTGCTGTAATATGGAAAATGCTTTCTTCACCTTTTTCCGATATATAATAAGGGTTTGCCCTAGCTTTGTGAGTATCTTTTCCAACCTCCATTTATCTCAAAATAAATCTTGATTTTTGGATTTTAAAGTTAGAGAAAATACCAGTTAGACAATGATATAGTAAACTTACGGCGTTAAGAATAAAAAATTAATTTTTGAGAGCTTCAACTGATCTACTGATTACTGGATAAAAATCCTTTTGGTATTGATGGTTAATTTCTTACTTATTTACCATCATAATGATTATTAATTTGAAGTACCATGTTACTTACTTTTATCAAATTTTAAGGACCAACTATCTGTGGTTTCTGGAAGAATCCCTCTCCTTCAGTTTTTAGTAACACCTTCATAGTATTGTTGGCTTTACTCGAAATATTGCTTGCATGCAAATATCGGAATTTTATAGTATTCTATTATCGCATATCGTTCTATAAAGTTGAAACTTATTCATTTATTTGATTTCGGTCTTGTACTCTTTTTTTTTATTGTAAAATCCTTCCAAATTATTCAACCAAGCTAGGGTTTTCAATACTTGTTGTACGAAAATTATAAATTTTTAAAAAGGCAGCTACATTAAGGCAAATCTTTCAATGAATTATTAGTCTTCACATCACATCGCTGACTAAATAACAAGCTTTCAATTCTAATTCTCCCAGTGCTATAACGCAAAAAAAAAACCAGCTTTCAAGCTATGTTTCTACCTAATTTGTTAAGGAGCATCATATGAGTGCCAAATAACCCATAATAGCACAACTAAAATTAACAGAAAAAAAAGACATTGTACCTTCCAATTTTACCACGAAACATTCCCTTTGGTATTCCCAAATGTATCTAATCTATATATAAACTGATCAAATTACAAATGGGTTTTTCTAGCCAACTTTGTAAATATTTTCCATTTTGGAAGGAATCATTGGCTATAGCTCACTGGTTCAAAAGTTCGAGGCTGAGACTTCTAAAATATACAGGAGACATAAGTAAAAATGTTACATATTTAGATATAAACACCAATAAAGATAGAATGACAAGCAATTGAAACCATTGTATAAATATGTATAAAAACTCAAATTTGTGCTAGCATTTCCGGTTTCTCCGCAAACTAATCTTCCTCACTTTCCAACTCTTTCACAAGATTATCAAGATCATCATCAAAATCACTGTCGCTATCACTATCCTTCTTATTTCCAACCTTTTTAGTTGCAGTCTTTTGTTTTTTAGCTGCTGGTTCTGCGACCATTGGTTGCTGAATTTGAACTACAGGCATAACTAGTTCAGCTTCTTCTTCTTCTTCTGGCTTTGGGGGCGGCTTTGGTTCGGAATCAATTTTTCTTTTTTTTCCTCCATTTTTCTTGATATCTTCAACAGCCATGGACTCCATACTTTTTTTCAATGGAGCGCTTCTTCCGGCCAATTTATCTAAAGCTCTATTGATGTTCTTCTGGTTCTCCAAAAGAATATTCCATGTATCCTCTGTTAAGGAAATTCCCTTCTTTCCTGGGCGATTTTCTCCAGTTGCTTTATCAACGTAGTATTCTCTTATATCAACAAGGTTGATATTTCTGAATGTACGTACTGTCACTTGTTTCTTCTTTCCAAGCTAAAATAAGGGGGTGTTAGTAATTGCAAATAGGTTCAACTCACTAATAATATAAGATATTTTACCTAATACTACTTACATCAAATACAATTTCATTCCCGCCGCCAAAACCAGATGCATTGCTATTATTATTGGCATATGTAGCAATGGGTCTTGCTCCTTCTTCATTATTGCTAGCAAAATTCTTTCTGTAAACCTTCTTGTATGCCATTATTTATTGTATTTCCTTCCTGGATAAATATAATCGAATAATTGCTATTTGGCTTAGGAACTATTGCTACAATAATTCAATGAAATGCATGAAACAGCATCTACAGGTTCACGTTTTCCTTTAAAATATTTAATTATTCATAACGTTAACAATAACGCTTTAATATTTTTTCTTCTCTCCAGTTTGTTCGTTTTAACAGCTTTTCTTTTTTTAGGTCATATTTTTTTATTCGTTCTTACCACATAACTCATTGCGGTAAATCACATTAATTAAAGTCATCTCACTCATAGCACGAGTAAACCCATAAATTGCTAAATGCTATGCGCACTTGGGTTTTTGTGCAAAACGTATACGTTTATATATATATATATATATGTATAAAGATATTGAATATTGGAATTCTGTATCTTCATTGTATTTTTTATAATTTTAAAAGGTAATAGTATGATGATCATGTTTGTCAGTTGGCGGATATAAGAGTCCAACTACATTATTATCTAGGCATTATAGTCCCTAGAGAGATAAGTTATGGAATTTAGCGCAGCTCGCACGCAGAATACAAAAACGTGCCAGTGTTCATAACGACATTATATATCACGTGATTTGCCTTTTGAAAAGCATCACGTGCATTATTTTGTGAAGATCTATTATATGGAAAGCATTCTTTCTGTTGAGTTTGGCTTGACTGGCTTAACTCTGAGTTAAC
Source organism: Saccharomycopsis schoenii (assembly GCA_010994365.1). Taxonomy (NCBI): domain Eukaryota; kingdom Fungi; phylum Ascomycota; class Saccharomycetes; order Ascoideales; family Saccharomycopsidaceae; genus Saccharomycopsis; species Saccharomycopsis schoenii. Next base: position 15,872 of record JNFU01000019.1, on the reverse strand, counting down.
GTTACTCCCTTGATTAATGCTATTACTCATATTAATTTGAGAGAGACAGGTTGTTAATGTATATTTTGATATATATTTGTATATATCTACTTCTGTATTGTCCATATATTGTGAGAATATAACTTAAGAATACCTTGAGGAAATATGGACTACTTATCTTATCGTTCTCACTAGCCATTGTCGAGGCAGGATATACCGAAGGTATATCCCTTGCAAAATAAAGATCATCTTAATTAATTAAGATCACTGAAGATCATCTAAATTACCAGATATCACTGAAGATCATCTTAATTAATGAAGATCACTTAAATATTGCATGACTATACATAATACAAGTTTACTGGCAATAAACAACATGTATATAAGAAGCTCACATTTCCCTAAGTATTCTTAGATTGTATCTCAAGAAGAAATAGAAAATAGATAGAAATATATATATAAATATACAGATATAAACCTATCTCTCTTAATACTATGAGTAGTAATATTAGTCAGGAGAGAAACAATGACTCAGAGTTAAACCAAAGAAGCTTGGCTCAACAGCCATCTCATATCGCTTGCGGTTAGTACTTAGTAAATGCATTGCTATCTTATAAATGGTCATGACACTATACGATGATTGTGAAAGTTCATTGTTACTCGGATTGGTAATCATTTATTACTTACTACTAATCATTCAATAGTTATTCAAATCATACTTATAATTATTGATATTCTCAACTTAATCATTTTTACCAATTGTTACTGTCGATTCAGGTGAATACGGTTCGATTCTAAGTCTATAACTTCATTATTTATATTGTCGTTACTCATTGTTTTGATTTGAGAGAGCTTATTATCTCTTCTTATTAATATATATATTTACTTATTTCTTCATGCTCCTCTTCTTCCTCGCTCTTCTATTATCTTTTCTTCAGATGGTAAATTATACTCCAATATATATAAGTATAATTTGAATAACTATTGAATGATTGGTAATAAGTAATAAATGATTACCAATCCGAATAACAATGGATTTTCACAAAAACTGTTGAGGCGATATCTCTTGCTGACTTTGCAGAGAATCATCCTCATTGTCTGAATCACTATTAATGTTAATAGTCATACTTAATTTGAGAGAGATAATAAATGTATATTATTGTCTATATATATTTCTGTC